>VDFB02281492.1:378167031-378265622 GCA_007258455.2 Sequoia sempervirens | reverse complement strand
GAAATATTATAGCTACTGAATATTTGTCAGGCTAGTAAACATAAGGCAAAGGGTCTGGTCATACCCATGACTTCAAAGACATAAGTTGTAACTTATGTGACCTACAACCATCGCTACACATGCAACAATAAAATAGAATTTTTGTTCATGATGCCATGACTGTAAACCTATTAGGGTTTATTTGTAAACTCTAGAATCACCCGAGAGCATAATTAATTCATTTTTGGGCACATCCATCACTTTCTTGACCTACAAAGCACATCACTAAAATGCTCTAAGCTTTATACCATTTAGGTTCACTACTCTCACATTCATCCTCTAAGCTATATACCATTTAGGTACACCATTGATCTATCATCATGCTAACATCTCCCTTGCATGATTAATTCCATTCTCCTTGACATCAATGACCCTTTTCATTAATTCCCACAACATCCATCACTTTCTTGACCTGTAGAGCACACCACTGGAATGCTCTCAAAAAACCCACATCGAATGTGTAGCCTAATTTTCCATCAGATAGTTGGAAGAAACTATTGCAGAGAGATGACAACATTTTGTCAAATATGCAACATATTAAGTAACTTTCTCTTCTCCACCAACAACCAATCCACATACTTCTAGAACTAGGTTCATTTCTCACACATTCATCCTCTAAGCTTTATAGCATTTAGGTACACCATTGATCTATCATCATGCCAACATCTCCCTTGCATAATCAATTCCATTCTCCTTGACATCAATGACACTTTTCATTAATGCCCACACACTACTTAGGATCAGATCCATCCTCTCCATCTGATCCCCTTTTGACATCAATGAAAAATATATGCCAACACAGGGTGATGGTATTAGGCTTCCAGACCCTTCACCAAGTGCAACCAATGCAAACCCTTGGGAAAACCCTAAAATTTTGATGGAAATACATAGAAATTAGAGTGTAAAAATCCTCATTTGTGCATTTTGACTTTGCAAATTGAGGAGCTCTGAGAGAACCTAACTACCGATATGTCACCTATTCTACATGCCAATCACCATGGCTACTATATTCATATGCTCCAATGACCTGAGGGAGCAAGGGACCTAGTGAGTACTTCATACCTACTTTGTCATTTTTTTATTTACACACATTTCTAGGGACTAGACAATTTAGCAAGCAGTTGTTGTGAATGCAGTTCACTGCAACTACTATTATGAGTGACACATTCACTCATGATTCACCGAAAGTGTGAAGTTCACACCTAGGTTATGTCTTAGGTCAATTATAGTGCACCACAAGTGTTTGAACACCATGTTTTGTTGGAAATGATGCAATTGTGAATGTGTGACACAAATAGTTAGGGAAATGATGCCAATGAAATTATGAGCCGCAACTATTTAGGGAAATGATGCAATTGACCACTACGATTTAATTGTTGAGGCATGTGATGCAAGTGATTTTTGGCAATGCAACTGAATTTTTTTTATGCTATATTTTGATAGTGGAATGCAATTGACTATTTTGGAAATTTTCCCCAATTAGGATGAAATTTCCTGTGCAATTTAAGTTGGATAGGTTTGACTAGTGTTTTGACCTAATGCAATGTTTTGGATTTGTGACCGTAGGTTGTACTTGCACTAATTTACACTAGGGAGTTCTGACCTTCCACCTTTCAACTTTGGGATTAGTTGACTAGCACTGAGAAGTGCCAGCTATGGTGCCTAGGCTTGAATCATGTGACATACATGCCCATTATTAGGGAAAACAGAGGGTTGTTGACTGCACTTGCAAAGAGATGGCACTTGGAGACATGCTTGTTCCACCTCCCAGACATGAGAGGCTGTAGTGACACTAGAGGATGTATACTAGATTTTGAGGTTGTCGATCTAAGGAGAGTGGGTGAGGTACGACCCTGGGTAAGGATATCAAGCCATCCAGGATTACTTTGTGTATGAGGACATTAGAGATATTGACATGGAGAGCTACGAGATCAGGTGGGAGTGTTTGGTAGAGATGTATGAGTGATTGGATTGCATTCTATGTACACTTATTGTTGGGATAGTTATTCTAGATCATTGAGGACATGGATTTCCAATTGGATGGGGTGAGACGTTGGTTAGTATGATACAAAGGGGGACCGTGTATGCTTAGGGGGCCTGTCTACTAGCAATTTTATATTTCCAATTACATGACATTACTTATCAGTATGGTTAGTGTATGAGCTATAGAGTGACCTTATTGATGGTGTGGGCATGGGAGCACATTGTTGTGTTTTGTCCTCTAATTGGTAGGAAATTAGGAGCTAGTATGCCATAAGTGTACATATATGGTGATGTCATGATCTAGACTCATGTTGGGGACATAGGTCATTGGAGGCATGGGATAGATGTATTGGTCAGCTTTATATGGAGGCCATACAAGGACTATGCATAGCATCCAGATGAGGACCAACATTTGTTGTGATGTAGGCAGGTTAGATATTTGGTTGGAAAAATAGTCTAGTCTTAACACATTATTGAGTAGTATCTACCAAGCTAGGTCAGGAGACAAGTTTGGAGAGGCAAAGGATGTTCCTCAGGGTACTATAGAGTTCATGCTCTCCTCACATGAGGTACAACCATGGTGTCTAATGATTCTAGTAGAGACCTTGAGCAGGACATAGATACACTACAACCAATGAAGTGGGTGTGGAGGGGAGGTTCAACAGATACAATAAATACCACAAAGTATGATGCATGTTGTGCTACCCACAAGCCAGTTCTATATATAGACCCAGATCACTTGGTGCCAGTAGAGCATCAAGGCAAGGGCCCATGAGGCTAAAGGGGGGAATAGAGCTAATGGAGAGGAGGACAAGGAGATGGAGGGAGGGGTGATTATGGTGGTGAAGAACATGGAGGGAGAGGATTAGGTAGGAGGAAGAGTATGGGAAGGTAGTGAGGGAGACCACTATCCCTAATCTGAGAGGAGGGCAAGGATGAGAGGGTAGTATAGGAGAGAGTAGTAGAGGAGGTGGTGGTTTGGGAGGAGTGACATGAGGAGATGCTAGCTCTTGAGGTGGTACATTAGGATATGGAGATGGAGGAGGTCAAGGTGGAGGAGGAGCTCTAGGAGGAGGAGAGATGGGATGAGGAGGATATTGGAGAGGCAAAGCAGGTCCTCCAAGAGAGGATAGTTATGGGTGTAGATGTGGAGGTTAGACTAGAGGATTTTCCTATCAGAGGTGGGGATGGAGATGGATCAATAGATTAGTAGATAGTTGAGCTACAAGATAGGGTTCAAGTAGTGGAGGATGAGGTAGGGGCCCTACGATCAGAGAGGGACACGGTAGTGATTGTGAGGTAGGAGGCAGATCAACATGTTATTTATTTTATTTCCATTCTTAGTGGCACGAGTTTGGATATGGCTAATGCACTTCTGAGAGTACGAAGATGAGAGCAATATTATAGATATTTATATGAGTTTGAGGTTCCACTAGAGTGGAGAGCATTGAGTGCATCAGTGGCTTTGAGTAGTGGCAGGTCGCATAGTAGATAATCACATAGTAGGTCACAAAGCAGTGGTGGGTTTTTAGGGCCAACATGGATAGTGCCATATGATAGGACACCCTGAAAGCATAGGTCATAAGGGTCACCATAGTAGTCGCCACGATGATCACCAAGACAGGATGAGGGTAGCTCTAGCTAGAGCATATTTTGACATGTGTATTTGGACATTTGTATTTTGACCATTGAGCCTGCAAGCTCTATTTTGTTATATATGATACATCTTGACATTGTACTATGACACATTTTGAGTGATATATACACATGATATGATTTTGGTAGTGATTTATATGATATTATTTTCTATGTTATGTATTTATGATGTTATGTGATGGATTATTATGCTTTTATGATGTTTATGCATTTTTTTATGATTACACAATGATGGTGTATGTTAATACGTTATGGATGACTTAATATATGTTTATAATATGATGTTTAGATGATAGATGTATACATTTGATATTATGATTATGGATGTTATGTGAATATATCATGATGTATGCCAAAATGTTATGATTATGCAATGTAATAAACAGATTATACTTATGACATGATGTGGATTATGCTTTATGAATGCAATTTATATTTTTGTATTTTCTCAAGAAATATAAATTAACTAATATGATGATGTCTATTATAATAATGATATCTATAATGCTTACTAACATGATCATGCATGTAAGATATTTTTGTGTGTCATAGGACATTGTCAAGATTTGGATAGAAGAAATGTTAGTGCAAAAGATATGGATGTTAGCATGGTGTTAGTGGAGACAACTTAAAGATATATATTTTTCTATGTAAGGCTTTGAATTTAATCATGATTGGGTGGTAAAATGTGACAAATGGAAAATAAACACCATAGTATGATATAGAACAAGGTGTGCAAGGTCATCCATTTGCAAAAAAGATAGTCATAGACAAGGAATGTCCTAACTCATACTAAAGGAAAAGTTGCCCCAGTCTTTTTGCTAAGACAATCCACAAATAGCAATCAAAGAAAAGACAAGTCATGAGGCATCATTGCTCATCTAAATCCTTTGTGATACATCCTCAAGGAAGCTAGTAACATGACTCAAAATAAAAAATGCAAAAAGGATAAGACATTTAATAGAATAAAAAATTCAAAAGCCATTTAGAGTGTTTTCCAAGAATTATTTGCCAATAAGTGTTTTCCAACTATGAGTGATGGGTTGATTGTTTTCATAAGGTCTAGTTCTAGGAGAGGAAACATGTCATATAAGACGTTAAGTTTGGTTTCAATCATGTGACCACCTATATAAGGCAAATGAAAAAATTTGAAAAATACTTATGTTGGGTTTCAGGAAGGACACATCCTAGATAAGAAATAGTTTAGAATGTCTTGATGTTGGTTTGGTGTTTGATTGATTTGACAGCTTGACTGATTGAACTTGAAGAATTTTTGAATAGTTTACCTTGTTGATTCGAGACTTGTGTTGAAGTTTTCATGACTATTTGTGTCTAATGACAATGTCTAACTTATTGTGACTAAACTTGATAAACCCTAAAGGACTAACCTAATGCCTTGGGGTGCATCGACAGATGACCTTACCTACATTAAGTCATAAAGGAAATGTAGTTCGACTAGACCTAGACTAACATGACTAACTCTAACTTTTTTTGGGGATTTTGGTAAGTTATTTGGATGTTTTTGGATTTTGACATGTTTTGATTTTTTTCGATTTTAAGGTTTTATGATTGTTTTGTCTTTTTGGGGTTTTATAATTTTTTTGTCTTTTTGTATATAGTGACCTCCAATAGCAAGTGTAGGATCTAGTGAAGACATAGGTCCAGTATTTTTCCCTAGTCAGGTATATAAGGCCAATTTATTAGGGGTAGGATGGATGAATGCCAATGTATGAATGATGGGTATTATGGGTGAAGTGGAAATCTAGATAGAATGACGATAGACAAGGGAGTGAAATTGACTACACATGGCACCTATTTGCCATTTTTTCACCATGGTACTTATCCAAAGCACCATTGAAGTGGGTTTCACTATTGTAAAAATTATTTCTCTTTACTATTTTCATGATTTTTTGATTTTTTTTGGTGTTACCAAGACGCCTGTTTGCCAGGTTTTCATCAATGTAATGATTTTTTTAATTTTTTACTTTTTTGTATTTTTCTAATTATGACAAGAGCTCTTTGAAGATAGGTTTAGAATCTACACAAATGCAAACTGTTGATGGTTTCTATCAAGGGTTCCCCTTTAGGAGTTGAAAGTTGGTATGCTCTTGATCCAAAGAATGTTGTGACAATATAGGGGCCCAACTAATTCAACTCAAATTTACCTATCTTTTCTCGTTCTGCTTGATTCTTTGGATTCTCCATTAATACAAGGTCATAAATGTCAAATTTTTAGTTCAAAACCTTCTTATTATAGCTGCAATAGAGATGATTTTGATAATTTTGTAGATGTACCAATGCATTTTGTCTCTACTCATCTAGAAGTTCCAACTCATGTAGCCTTGATACACAATATTCTTCATTAGTGATCTGCCCTGCATGGAGACTCTCAGGGAAGGAAATTCAACATAAATAGGTAAGATGGCCTTAGAACTAAAGACAAGTGAGTATGGAGTGGCACCTCTAGGGGTGTGGATATTGGTGTGTTAGGCTCATAAGGAAAGGTTAAGTTGAAGATGACAATCATGGGAAGCATCATTGATAGTCTTTTTAAGGATTTTGATAATAGTTTTATTAAATGCCTCAGCCTGGATGTTTCCTTGTGGATAATATGGAGTGGAGAAGTGGTGCTGGATATGGAACTTTTTGCAAAGTTGGCAGACGTCTTGGTTCTTTAATGGGTGACCGTTATTGATGATGATGGATTGAGGGACACCATACTGACAAATAATATAATTGAGAATGAATTTTGAGATCTCTTTTCAAGTGATGTATGTCATGGGAAATGCTTCAATCCACTTGGTGAAGTACTCAATCATGGTGATGATGAATTTGTGGCCATTGGTAGAAGTGGGATGGATATTACCTATGAGGTTGATTCCCCATTAGGTGAAGGTCCATGATGATTTTATTGGATGTAACTCTTGTGCTAGCACATGTATCAGTTCCCCATGAATCTGACATTGTTGACATTTCTCGACAAAGAAGTATGAGTTCTATTTCATTGTTGGCCAATATAAGTATCTTGCCCTCATAATATTCTTATCTAGGGTTGGAACACTATAATGGGCTCCACATATACCTTCATGTACTTCATGTAAAGTCATTTGTGCTTCATTGGTATCAAGACATTACAAGAGGGTATTATCAAGGGCTCATCTATAAAGGATATTATTAATGATGGAATATTTAGAAGCCTTATAGATGAAGGTTTTATATTGGTTTTTGGGTAGGTCAGGGGAAGTGATGTGGTCATGGAGATAGTCATAAATTTATTGGTACCATGGGGAATTATGACCAACAAGTTCACAGGCCATCTTAGACTCAGGGATGTCAAAGGTAGTTATCAACAGTTGTTCTACCAAAAACTGTAATTGAGGCACATTGTTTGGGATATCCAAGAGAGACCCAATGGTTTCCATGGTGTCTTCTTCTTTGATCTGAATGTGAGGTACCTGATAAAAAGTGATGCTATCAAAGTATAATCAAAAACTGTCTACCATGCACTTATACAGAGTAATATTTTTGTCTTTAGTGTCATAATTGTCATTGACCTAACGGATTACCAGTTGGAAATCCCCATACACTTAAAGACTCTTAATTTTCCAATTGATTTCATTGTGAAGTCCTATGAGAAGAGCCTCATGCTCCACTATGTTTTTGGTACATGAGAAGGCAATTCTGAATGATTTGGGTATGGTAGATCACCTTAAGGGTTGATAAATAATATGCTTTCCCTTGAGCCATGATTTATGTGAAACCCGTCAAAATACAATTTCCATATTGTTGGGGTGTCTAAAGTAAATATAGACTCATCTGGAAAATCAGAGACTAGTGGATGATCAACTTTAGTTGGTGCATCTACAAGTTGATCAGTAATGACTTGTCCTTTTATGGATTTTCTTTCAACATACTAAATATCATATTGATCACTAAGTATCATGAACCATTTAGCTAGTTGTCCTATAAAAGATACTTTATTGAGGAGATATTTTAGTGGATCTACCTTGATCACAAGCTTTGTTTGATGATTCAAAATGTAGTGCCTAAGTCATTGAGTAGCAAAAAACTACTACAAGACAAGAATGTTCTATAGGACTATAATTGAGTTCATACTGACCAAGGTACGACTGATATAATATATTGCTCCTTTATGGCCTTCATCACCATTTTGAGCAAGTAATTCCCCTAGTGTTGATGGTGTTGATGATATGTATAAGATGAGATGTCTCCCATCGACAGGTGGCATTAGAACTTGTGGTACTAGCAAGTAATCCTTAATATGTTGAAAGGCCTATTGACACTTATCTATCCATATGAATGGTACACCCTTTCTGAGCAAGTGTTGGAATGGATGTATTTTGTTGACTAGTTGTGCTATGAATCTTCTAATAGACTGGAGTCTTCCTTGCAATTTGTGTAGCTAACTTATGTTGGTAGGTGGAGACATGTCTATTATAGCTTTGAATTTGGCCCAATCAAATTTGATGCCTCATATGGAAACAATATAGCCTAGGAGCTTTCTAGAAATTACTCCAAATACACATTTCTTGGGATTCAGTGTCACTTTGTATTCTTCTAGCCTTTTGAAATTTTTTTCCAAGACTCACATATGGTTACCTCAGGTCAATGATTTTTCTAGTAATTCATCTACATTGACCTCCATAAGTGTATGCATGAGGTCATGGAAAATTGTTGTCATAGCACGTTGGTATGTGGCCCCTACATTCTTTAGCCCAAAGGGCATGACATTCCAATAGTATGTTCCCCACAAACATGTGAAGGTTGTCTTATGTTGATCTTTAGGAGCTATTCTTATTTGCTTATACCCCAAGAAGCTATCCATGAGAGATAACATCTTGTATCCTCTTGTCAGCTCCACAATTATGTTAATATTTGGTAAGGAAAAGTCATCCTTTGGAAATTCCTTATTCATGTCTTGGAAGTTGGTACAAATATAGATTTCGCCTATCAGTTTTTTCACTGGCACAAGGTTGGAGATCCACTCTACATAGTTAATAGATCTAATAAATCCAACATCCAATAATTTCTTTATCTCGACCTTGAATAATAAAGCGAATTGTGGGTGCATCTAACTAAGCTTCTATTTGATAGGTTTGGCATCAAGAAATAGTGCCAAGTGATGCAAGACTAATTCAGGATCTAGCCTAGTCATATTAGCATAGGACCAAGAAAAATTAATTTGTCATTCTATAAGGAAATCTCAGAACTATGGTTGCTGTAATTTAGTCAATGACGCTACAAAAGTGAATAATTATGGTATTTTCATCTATGCCAATGTTGACTTCCATAGATTTTCAAAAAGCATAGGTGACTTCTCTTGGTTAAGAGGGATAATGTCCAACCCTCTATCCTTGGGTGCCTTTGGGAGGTTTTCTCCCTTGGATATGTCCTTTCTTTTCACTTTTTTCTTGGTCTAAAGGTGCCTTGTAGTTTACACCTAGAGAAATGCCATCTTTTTCTTTATCATTTTTATTTTTGTGACTAGAGGGGTGGATAGACTCCCCAAAGTAGGCTGCATGATCCAATTCAATGGTAAAGACAATTTTTTGATCTCCACTGGGAATTCCTTCTTGCAATATCATGAACTCAGTGATGGCTTCGTCATTCTCAAATATGTCTAAGATGAGTGGTCCTTGTTGGTCCCAATTGGTCAGTTGAGGGTAGACTAAGGGCATGCCATCATTGAAAGTATCAAGGTTTAAAGAAAACAAGCTAAAGTGAGAGGTACCATCAGGTTCTTTAGTCATGGTGTTTGAAAGGTCAAGTTTGACAAGCATCTTGACTATATCATATTCGCTAGAGACAAGGGAGTCCCATTCATATTTATTAGAGCTAATTTCAATATAGTCATTATCAAATGGTTCATGGGTTTCAGGTGTTGCATATGTATTGATATTCTCAGAAGCATTTACTTCCTCACTTGAAAGTCCTTGGTACTAGGAGCACTGATCTTGACGGGTTTAAACTCTAACCCCAAGCCTTTTGGTCACTTAGAGACTATTGATGGTTCTGCCATCCCACTTTTGATTAGGCTAAGTCCTCTATATCCATCATATCCTTTGTTATGCATGATTTTAAAACCTTTACCATATTGTTCAATGGGTATTTTCTTTGGCACAACTTCTCTATATAGCCATGAGAGCACATCTTCTTCATTGATGTTTTCTTTTATTAGCTCTACCCATTTTGTGAAAGTAATCATGGGAGGGACATGGATAGTAACCTTACATTTTTTGGTTTTTTTTGGTGGTTTTCCATACATATTTGGTGATGTAAGCTTGCTGACACAATAAGATGTCTGCATGTGATACTCACTACACCCCTTGTCTTGGATCTCGATTTTGGGATCAAAAGGTAGAGCCTTGGAAGTGGTTTCCTTGGATAGGGTGTAAGGGTCATTGTAGTGAAATGAGGAAGATGATGAGGCCTCTTAGTTGATAGGTACTTGTTGTTTAGTGATCCCTCTTAGGTTAATACAATATTGAAATGGGTCAAGGTCACCAACTATTGTAATTTTGGTGCCATTGTATGGGAATTTGAGGCACTAGTGGTCAGTGGAAGGTACAACCTTCATGGCATGGATCCATGGTCGACCAAGGATGAGGTTGTATGGAAGGTCTAGATCCAAGAATTGGAATGTAGTGTCCATCATTACAGGTGCAACTCTTATTGGCATAGTTATGACACCCTTGGAAGAACATTCTTCATCATCGTAGACTTTGATAACAATACTCTTGGTTGTTTCTACACACGCTTCAGAGAATACCAATGCCTTAACCAATTTTAAAGGTAAAAATATTCAAATACCACTCTACCATCTATCAAGACTCATCTACATTTGTGTTTATGGATGAAGAATTCAAGGTGTAAGGGGTCATTGTGGCTGGACTTTTGGGTCGAATAATCTTGGTTAGAGAAGGTGACATGGTGTGTATTAGCCAAGTAGCCCAACATTTCTTGGAAGTGATTAACATCAAGGTCAGTGGGAATGGTAGTGTCTTGTAAATCTTTATCTAGAATGGCTTTGTGCTTGGGTGAAATTTGCAACAACTCAAGGATATATATTTGCATAGGTGGTCTAGTAAGCTATATTGATATTTTGTGGTTGCTCTAGGGGAGCACCTTGTATAGTCACCTTAGTTCAATGAGTATTGATGAGATATTTTGGTGGTTTCTTGATGGTGATAGTATTGATATAATCGTTCATGACTCGAATGTGATGGATGGTAGTGTAATCATATTTGGTATTGGTGTAATTGGCAGAATTATTGGTCTTGGAACCCAAATTGGAGGACTTTCCTTTTCCATGGTCATGTAATGGATCTGTAAAGACCTTATGATCACTATTGGAAGTTTTTTGTTGTCCATCGACCTCTATGGTACCATTTTCAATGAGGTCCTAGATGATTTTTTTCAATTGTCTACATGAAAAAGTAGAATGTCCTTTGGCATGGTGATAGTCACAAAAGGAATTATAGCCCTACCATGAAGGCTTAAATGGCCCTAGACCATATAGTTTCACCTCAAGAAGCACAATGAACCTAGAATACAAGAGTTATTTGAGGACATATTTAATAGGTTCCCCTAAGGGAGTGTAGTTGCATATTGCGAGAAATTCTCTGAGGTCTTTGTCCTTATGTGTTCTGAAGGGCATTTTGGTGCAGGGGAACCCTCATGTATATGAGATCAATTTTTGGGTTTTTGTCTTGTTTTGTGTTATTTGATGTCAATAAGGTAATTTTGGACCATTAATGATCATTTTGAGTCATTTGTGAAAGTTTCGGGTCATTTGGATAAAAGATGTAAAATTTGCACAATGTTCTCAAAAAGTTGTCAAGCAACTTGGCAAAAAGTGTCAAAATGTCATTTTGGTTAACAAATTGGTAAAAGGGTTGGTTGGATAGTTGGGGAATGTTTTTTGGGCATAAATATGTATGTCCAACTCGCATTGAGGGTTGGATTAGAATATTTTGAGACATTTTGTGAATGAAACTTCTCTTTTCCTGAACTTTTCCAACTTTTTCTATTGTTCTCTTGCATTGTACATATATGTACAGCCCTATTTTGACCTGCACGTGGTATGGTTGGAAATATAATTGAGTTACCTTTCATTTGGTTTTGGTTTGATTAAATTTCATTAAGTTTAGAGAAATTTATAGAAATTTTACCATTAGCATCCCTAGAAGACTATTTTTCTGGAAGTTGCACACTGTTGCAGAAAATTGTATGGATTGTACCTTTCATATTTAGATCTGAAAAAAATTCAGAAATTTTGGGCAATGAATCTACTTTCTTTTAGTTTTTTTTCATCAAATTTCACTATGTATTTTGGGAATATAGTTATTTCTTTGAAAGGTGCCAAAAACCTTGCCTAGGGTTTCCAGTTGGAGGAAAAAAATCATTTCTTAAGTTTTTAACAGTGAAAATTTCCCAATATTTGTTCTTATAATTTGAAGTGTTTTGGGAAATTTGTTCCTTGTTGTGAATTTTAATTTCCCATTTAGATATAATGGAATTCTCAAGGATGATTATTTTCCTACAAGGTTGGCGAATGTGGAACAACAATGGGTTTGTAGTGAATACTCTAAGTCTGTGATCAGATTTTCCATGAACATGACAACCTTTTGTTTTTCAAGAATGTATATAGGATAGTGGTTATCTAAGATCCTCCATCTTTGGAAGAACATTATGAAATATTCACCCTCTTCTTGTTTATTTTTACATAAGGTGGCTATAGTGATGTCATTTTCAATGTTAAATACAAAGTGGGTAACAAACTTGTCAGCTAGTTCATCCCATGATTAGATGCCTGTCAGTAGATGGGAAAACCATTCTAGGGATTGTCTTGCAAGAATTCTAGAAAATAGTCTCATTAGGTATGTCTTTTCAGAAGCAATGTCAATGAGGGTCATGTGGAATTCTCTCACATGCTCAATGGGGTTTCATTTTCCTCTATATTTGGGTAATGTTAGCATGACATAATGAGGAGGGAAAAGGGGTATGTATGATGTCCTATCAAATGAGTATGGACATAACTCTTGGGTAGAGTAATTCTTCTTGTTTTAAAATTTCATGGTTTATACTTTCTTTTGCAAGGCTAGCATTTGACTAACTAGGACATCATATGGTGTAGGTGTTGTGTCCATGACATTTGCAACTACATTTTGGTACTGCCCGATATTTTTATTTTGCAATCCAATGTGTTGAAGGGATGAATTGTTGTTGTTTAGACTTGGTATGTTATGAGTGAAGGATGAGATTTACTTTGGATATATGGAATGTGAGTTGAGGTGGAAATTTGAACTTGAGGGATGTGAGTAGTATGAGTTAGAATGTGTGAGGTGTTGAATTGTGTTTGGAAAGGATAAGAAATATTTGGGCCTTGTGTGTATTGGGTGTTGAATTGGAAGGATCCTTGAGTATTTGGTTGTTGAGGGATACTTGGGTTAGGACCTTGGGAAGTATTGGTGTTGGTGTTGGTCCCACACTAGTCCCTTTATTTTTTCCAAAATGATTGAATGATGTAGTGTTCATGACACTAGATGTCCCAAATGGGTTTGAAAATGTAGTGTTT
Source organism: Sequoia sempervirens (assembly GCA_007258455.2). NCBI lineage: Eukaryota > Viridiplantae > Streptophyta > Pinopsida > Cupressales > Cupressaceae > Sequoia > Sequoia sempervirens. Next base: position 378,252,346 of record VDFB02281492.1, on the reverse strand, counting down.
TTGGTACTAAATGGATTAGAAGTATAACCAAAAGGTTGTGACATAGGCTGTGTCATGGATTGTGTCATATATTGTGACATTGGTTGTGTTCCAAATAAGGATGTATGGATTGTGGTGGAAAATGAAGGTGGACCCCCTTGTGGCATAGAAACATTTAATTCTAGGATCTTGGAACCACTAGAGGTAGATATGGTGTGTCCTTGATTTTGTTTCTTTGGTGATGATTCTTGTGAAAGTGTATTTACATCAAAGCCTGGGGGTAGTTTTTCTCTACTATGTAAAAGTTTGGATAAATACCTTTGAGGGTATAAAGCTACCATTTCATCCACAAATCTTGCCACATTTGGCTCTTGGGAAGTTGCCTCTAGTTGATCCTATGAGAGAGGATTGTCATGGGTGTTGTAATTATCAAATGGAGTGTGTGATTGAGGTGCTTCATTTGAGGAGGAGCCAAGGTTTATGTTGCTAGTATGATTATAGAGGTCATCATCATCATCATGGAAAAACTCCATTTATTTTATTTTCCTTTGTGACCTTGTTTCAACCATAAAAGACTTGCAAGGAGGAAGGTGTATGTGACAAGATGTCAAAGGTATGACAACACAAAGGGGTGACTTAAGCCTAAGGTGTGCAACCTAAACTATTTTTTTGGGTATAATAATTCCTAATAATGATAATGTCCAAGATTTGAGGTTCAAGGTGACAATAATGAGATTAGGATATGGAAATGTCACTATAACCATAGTTTAGGGTATGACCAATTATAAAAATGTATGCAGTGATTCTAATGACCAAGATTAAGGTACAAGGTGACATTGACATCATTACACATTTTAGAATTAATCATACCTTAGATGTTGATGTAATTATGTTTGAAATCTAAGGTATGATTAATTCTAAAATGTGTAATGATGTCAATGTAAAGTGTTATGGTATGAAAAAAAGTATTGTATGCAAATGAGATGACTATGGTATGAATAGCTAAAGTTGTGACTAGGAACTTTTTGTGAGACTAAGAAAAGAGTTACTAGCCAACCTAGGATAGTCCAATGTTTCCAAGTAATATTGTCAATGAACTTAAGGAGTAAAAGAAAAATGATAAGTTTTGGAAAGGTGAGCCTTAAACTAGACTTATAAGTTTAAAGGTTACACCAAAATGACTAGGACTAGTATGGAAAATGACAAGGTCAATGAAAATATTTCTTTGTAACAATGGGCCTATGCCAAGATATGGTAAGTTTCCCTATTCTAAAGTTTTCAAAAAGGTTTATGCAACCTAATGATGGATATCTACAATAAGTGAGGTAATCTAATAATGGCCTAAATTTTTTCTAAGAAATGCAAGGAGGATACTCTAAAGATTGCCTAAAATGTGATGGTAACCTAAATGAATATGATGAAATGGTAGAAATGAATTGAGAAAGTCTCTGATATGAACTATAATTACTGTCAGTAATTTATCAGAAAATGGAATTAGCAACTTTTCCATAAAAAAATTGTAAATAGGAAATTGTGATTCACTAGTTTTCTATAAATGCATCATTTTAATATTTAGTTGTGGTTTAGTTTATCATCTACAGTGCAAAAAATGTCAATTAGTTTTTCAGTTATAGTTCAGAACTTATCAATTGTAGTTTTATTATTTTCTGTAGTTGCAGTTAATAAAGGATAAATTTGATTTTTGATAATTTTGAAGGGAATTTTGTGTTGTTCAATTGAATTTTTTGATAGAAAACATGGAAAACAATCTAAATACAGTCTAAAAACACTTGGGCTAGTTTGAAAATGTCCAAAACTATGTTCACAATGTGTGTGTTCTTGAGGTTAGTCACCTTGAATTTCCACTGGTATAGCACAAAATGAATACAATATCACACATATAAAACACTTGTCTATCCCTAAAGGAAATGGAAAATGGTGACACTCTTAGACCCACTCTAGGAATCTCCTTTGATGCAAGGGAGGGAAACCCTTTTGGGTTATGTATCACCTTTTTCCTATGACAATGGATGGGTAAGGTCCTCTTGCAATGGAGGTATGCCACAAATCACCCTCTCTATGGAAAGTCACAAGCTAAAAAAGCAAGTAACTTATGCAAGCCACAAATTTCTATCTCACTAAAGGGAGCCAAATGTTGGGTGTAAAATTCTTATGGGTATGATGCTACACCCCTACACTAAGAACATCACCAAAAATCAATCATAAGGGTGGCTTCTAACTAGTTTGGTCCTTAGTCGTTGCTCGGGGACATGGCACCTTGCAAGCATCTAGCAAGCCACTTAAGGATTTAATCACTCCTACTAGGGGCTCTTATACATTTTATGATAGTGCCCCATTCTAAATGACACTATATGGATAAGGTCTACATACCATGAGGACTTGACAGTTTAGTCTTATCCATTTATATACTGGCCTAAGGGAAAAACCAGTTGGATTCACCTTTGAGTTCTCCTTTTGGATGTGTCTCTTGGGTAGGCTCCTCTAAGAGTAAACAAAAGCAAAGAAAACACAATTCCTTTGAATCTCCAAGATCACACTAGGTGTGAGGAGAGAGCATAATTTTTTTTCCTTACACTAGCATGGTGTTTAGTTTAGCCTCAAAATCAAATGTTTGGTGTGAGATTGCAAATGCCAAGAGGTGTTTTTGATTCCCAAGGTCATACTAGGTGCGAGGGAAGAGCACACACACACCGTAACAAAGACATAACCACAAGACAGTAAATCAATGATTATTTTTATCCCCAAGATACAATGTGAGAAGACACATTAATTTTGTTGGTTCTATTTAGCCTGTATGAGTGTATGATGTAGATTCATTTTAACCCCAATGAGTGATATATGCAGATTGTTGTAAAATTTTAAGCTTGAATGAGTGACATATGCAGATTGTGGTTCATTTTATCCTTATGAGTGAAATATATAGTTTTTTGTAAATTTTAATCCTATATGAGTGATATATGTAGATTATGGTTTAGTTTATCCTTATGAGTGAATATTTGTAAGACACAAGCATGATACTTCTAAGCTAAGTAATCAAAAGATAGGGCCACAATTTTTTTTTTTGAAAGAAATAGTTTTAGAACTCCCTCCAAGATTAATACCACATGTTGTAGATCAAACATCAGTAGTAGACAAAAACTCTACTCTACTAGATGCAAAAGACAAAAATTGAAAATTCCAAATGAAAGCCTAAATTTAAATTAAATAGGCAATTGCAACTTTTAAATCATAGTTGTCGCTTATAATTGCATCGTTTGGGATAGAAACTACATCATTTGGGATAGCGATTGTATTGTTTGGGTGTGGTGAAGTCTCTAACAATTATGGAAAATCCCTAATCACTTGTGGTAAACCATCTTGAACTTGTAAAACATGAAAATTTTGACCAAACCCGACCAAACAAAAGACTAATATGATATAATAACAATGTAGGAAGATAGAAACTAAAACTAGAAACCAAACACAACAAGAAAAACTTAAAATAAATGAAAACCAAATAATTTCCTAATATGTTGATCATTTGTGGCTTTCTCAATATCAATTGCAGTGCACTAGTTTTTTAGCAGTTGCATCATTTCATCCTTCAATTATGTTATTTTGTACCTATAACCTACAAAACTAAAATTTTCCTACAAAAAATCTACCAAATTTATCCTTTCATGTCAAGTTCACCAATGTAATTAGGGATAAGATTAGGATTTGAAATGTAAATCATTAAACATAAGCCCTAAAACCCTAATCAAGTAATAAAGAACAAAGAAAGCATAAAAACATGCAACAATGCAATATTGTTACCAATTTTTTCATGCCTCCATTGATTCACCTTATTACCCTTCTTCATTTTTCTAGAATGTAATTAATCCCCTCATATTATAAGTGTGCAACAATAGCCTCATGTTATGACAACAAAATATTGAAGAATTATTGTCTCTTAAGCTTAAATTCTAGATTTCACAAGATTCGATCTTAAAAGTGACAAAGGTAGGTGCATTTTATATAAAAGATAAATTTCAATGAATGTTCAAGATTAAATGATTTTAATTTCAATCAACGATTGAAATTAAACAAGACAAGAGAAGATAAGAATAAGACTAATAGATGAACTAAATAATTCTAAAGAATCATTTAGTTCAAAAAGGAAAGTGGAGAGTTAAATAATGGAAATGTTATTTAAATCTTAGACAAAAAGGCAAGTTATCTTTTTTTATTAAATAGAAATTTTAATTCAAAAAGTGGGAGAGAAAAAGGTGACTCATTGATTAAATAAGATTTAATTAATTTATGGTAGAAAAGACTAAAATGAATAATTAAATAATTGACATAATTATTTATTTATAGTAGAAAATGGTAAATAATTAAATAGATATAATTTACTTAATTATAGAAGACATTGACATTAATGATGTAATTAAATAAATAGCAATTTATTTAATCAATCAAAAGAGGAAATGGAAAGATAAAATGAATTAATTAAATAATTCAAATTATTTAATTAATAGAGGACTTTACAATATTAGTCAATAACTAAATAATTGAAATTATTTAAGTATGAAGGATGAAAGGGAAATTAATAAAGTCACAGGCCTAAGACAATTTTTAGTGTCTACATTATGTGTGCAAGATATTTTTTTGTGTGCCACATGATGCCATCAGGATGATTGTGATCAGAAGATAGAAGAGACACAAGTGTGGAGAAGATGGATGCTAGTGCGGAGTTAGTCAAATGAAAAGGGACTGATATTCTTGCTTAGATGTTAGACTTGCATGATTATCAACATTTGGCATTAGAACTATAGAAAATGGAAAATAAACACCATGGTATGAGTTATAACAAGGTGTGCAATGTTATCCCTTTTGAAAAAAACACTTAACAGACAAGGAATGTCATGACTCATACTAAGGATCAAGTTTCCCTAGTATTTTTGTCAAGAAAAACCATAGACAACAATCAAAAGAAAAGATGTCATGATTCATCATCACTCCTCTAAATCCTTCTTGGGGCATCCTTGAGGTGCCTAGTAACATGACAAAAGACAAATAAAAAAATGAGACAAACTAGACCCACATAGTCAACAACCATTTAGATCATTTTCCAAAGGTTGTTTGTTGATAGGATTGATAAGGCTGATTGAAAATATTGATTGATTGATTGATTGACCAATTGAAAATTCTTGGTTTTAGAAAAGGAAACATGTCATATAAAACATCAAGTCTGGTTTCGATCATGCAACTTCCTGTATAAGGAATTTTTTTTTTTTGACAAATGATGATGTCTGGCTTCAAGAAGGATGCATCCTATATAAGACAAATAGTGGGATAAAGGAAATTCATATAAGATGTTGAATTTGGTTTTGAAAATTCCATGTCTTGTATAAGACCATTGACTTGGTAGATATTGATGATTAGGTAATTGATTGGTTTATATTGAAGACTGGTTTGATAATTGATCTATTATTTTGAGATTTAGTTAAGGTTCATATATCTACTTGTGTCTTATCAAAGTGTTGTCCTTAGAAAGGGATAACTTATTATAGGATAAATGATGATGGACCAAGATAAACCCAACAAAGCCTAAGGGACTGACCTAGTGCCTCAAGGGGTCATCAAAAGATGGCCTTTCCTACATTATACATGCAGAGACATCATAATTCAACTAACTTTGACCATAGATAACTCATTAGTATGATGTGAATCATGATTGACTCGACTCAAAAAAACCCTAAAGGATTGACCTAGTGCCTTGGGGGCTCATCAAAAGATGGCCTTTCCTATGTAGCATGTGTAGAGACATTGTAGTTTGATTGGACTTGGAATGACAAAAACTCTAAATCTATTTTTGGAGTTATGATATTTTCTATTTTTTGGGGGTTTTGATGTTTTCTAATTTTTTGGATTTTTGATGTTTTCTATTGTTTTTGTGTTTTTGATGTCTTATGAGTTGATACTATGTTTAGGATTCCATAAAGACATAAATCAAGGAACTTCCCCTGACAGGTATAGGACCAACTTATTATGGGTGGAGGGATTGATGGATGCCAAGGATGCACATGGAAGCCAAAGGGCACAAAAATTAAATGGTTCTCAGGCCATGAGAAGGATGAAAAAGCTTTATTATAGGAAAATTATATGCATGAAGGGTGGGTAACCATATAGAATGATGGTAGATGGTAGAGAAAAGACTAACTACACATGGAACCTTTTTGCAAGGTTTTCACCATGGTACTTATCCAAAGCACCACCGAAGTGGTTTTCACTATTGGATGAATTATTTCTCTTTACTACTTTTTTTATTTTTTTAGTGTCACCAAGATGCTTGCTTGCCTAGTTTTCATCAGGGTGACAATTTTATTTTGTTTTTTTGTTTTTTTTTTTTACTTTTTTATGGGATTCTCTAGAAGCTATGTATAGTACCAACGAAGGTGAAAGTTGATAGGCTCAAAGAATGGCTCACCTTTAGGAGTAGAAAGATGATAAGCACTAGTCCCATATGTTTCTATCATGATGTAAGGGCCCAACCAATTAGGCTCAAAATTTTTGATATTTTATTGATCCATCTAATTCTTAGGATTTTCTTTCAAGACTAAGTCACCAAAGTCAAAATGTCTGAATAAAAATTTCTTATTGTAGCTATGACACAATCAATTCTAGTATTCCTATAAATGGTTTAATGTTTTTTTTCTCTTTTCATCCAATAGCTCTAGCTCATACAAATGGGATATGTAGTACTCTTCTTCATCAATGAATGGTTGCATAGATACCCTCAATGATGGTAACATAACCTCAATGGGAACAATGAATTCAAATCCAAAGATAAGGGAATATGGGGTGGCTCTTGTGGGAGTACAGATGCTAGTATGATAGGCCCATAATGTAAGATTGAGTTGGATGTGCCAGTCACGACCAGTGTCATCGATAGTCTTCTTTAATATTTTGAGGATAGTATTATTAGATGCCTTAGCTTGACCGTTGCCCTAGGGATAGTATGGAGTGGTGAAATGATGTTGGATATGGAATCTCTCACATAAGTCACATACATCCTAATTTTTGAAGGATCAACCATTTTCTATGATAATGGATTAGGGAACAACATACCAGAATATGATGTAGTTAAGTATGAACTTGGATATTTTCTTACTAGTGATGTAGGTCATTGGAATGGCTTCAATCTATTTAGTGAAGTACTCAGTTGCAACAAGGATAAATTTATGACCATTAGAAAAGGTAGGGTGAATCTTTCCCATGAGGTCGAGTCCCCATTGAGAGAATGGCCAAGGTAATGTAAGTGGGTGAAGCTTCTGAGTAGGTGCGTGTACAAGATCTCTATATATCTAACATTGGTGAAATTTCTTCACAAAGTAGTGGGAATCACATTCCATGGTAGGCCAATAGAATCCAATTTGTATAAGCTTTTTAGCTAGGGTATGACCAAAAAAGTGAGCTTTGCATATACCTTTATGTGCCTCTTGTAAGGTGGTTTGTGCTTCATATGAATTGAGACATCTTAGGAGGGAATTATCTAGGCTATGACAGTAAAGCGTATCATCGGTGATGACATATTTGGAGGCTTTCCAAATAAATGTATTTCATTGGTTAGCAGACAAGTCATAAGGGATAATCTAGTCATCTAGGTAATTATAAAAGTCTTTGTACCAAGGAGATTCAAGACCAATAAGTTCACACATGAGTTCAAATTCGAGGACCTCGAACACAAGGATCAACAATTGTTTGACCAAGAACTCATATTGTGAGGCATTGTTAGGAATATCCAAGAGATATCCAATGGTTTCTATTGCATCAACTGCTTTGTTTTGAATCCTCAAAATTTTCTCAAAAGAAATGGCATTGAAGTACAACTTAAAACTATTGACCATGCACTTGTAGGGGGTAAGCTTCTCATCCTTTGTATCATAGTCATCATTAACCTGATGGATAACCAACTAGGAATCTCCATAGACTTGAAGATCCTTGATTTTTCATTTAATTTCCATTTGGATTCTTGTCAACAATGCTTCATACTCAACCATATTATTCATGCATGGGAATGTTATTCTATATGACTTAGGAATGGAATCCTTTTGAGGTGTGATATAAAGAATACCAACCCCTAAACCATGGTTTGTATAAGACCCATCAAAGTACAATTTAAATTTTGTAGGATTCTCTATTGTAAAGATGGATTCATCGAGAAAGTTGGACACCAGAGGATGAGTTGCTATCATTGGTGCATCTGCAAGTTGATCAACTTTCACTTGTCTTTTTATTGCCTTACAATCAACATATTCTATGTCATACTCACTCAAGATCATGACCCACTTTGCTAGTTGACTTGTCAAAGTTTCTTTGCTCAATAGATATTAAAAAGGATCAATCTTAGCTATAAATTTTTTTCTATGGTTTATCATGTAATGTCTAAGCTTCTATGTGACGAAAAACAATTGCAAGGCATGCTTGTTCAATGGGACTATAGTTAAGCTCATATCCTAAAAGAGTATGTCTGATATAATAGATAGCTCCCTCTTTTCCATCATTGTTATTAATGCTAATAATCCCCCCAATGTTGATGTGGTGGTTGATATGTATAAGATTGGGTGTCTACCATCAATTGGAGGCATGAGAACTGGAGGAGTCAATAGAGAATCCTTTATTTATTGAAATTCCTCTTGACAATGTTTAGTCCATATGAATGGGACTCCTTTGCGTAGCAAGTGTTGAAATGGGTGATTTTTTTTGGTTAATTGGGAAATGAAGCTTCGAATAGACTACAACCTTCCTTGTAGAGTGTGTAGCTGACTTATGTTGGTGGGTGGGGGAATATCCACAATTTCTTTTACTTTTGCAGGATCAACTTCAATTCCACTACGAGAGATAATGTATCCTAAGAGTTTGAATAATTGGACCCCAAACACACACATCTTTAGATTTATCCTAACCTTATATTCTTCCAACCTTCTAAAAATATTTTCTAACACTGCTAGATGACCATCACTTGTTAAGGATTTTGTTAATAAATGATCAACATAGTCTTTCATAAATATATGCATGTAGTCATGAAAAATGGTGGTCATTGCTCTTTGATATGTTTCCCCAACATTCTTAAGACCAAATGGTAAAAAAATCTAACAAAAAGTACCCCAAGCACAGGTGAAAGTTGTTTTGGGTTAATCTTCATCTGATCTAATTGTATCTTAAAAAACCATCCATAATTTATAGCATCTCATATCCCATTGTGAGGTCCACTACAATGCCAATATTAGGCAATGGGAAATCATCTTTAGGATGAGCCTTATTTAGATCTCCAAAATTTGTGCATACTCTGATTCTGTCAGTTGGTTTAGTGATAGTAACAAGATTTGATATCCATTCTACATAGTTTATGGGACAAATAAAACAAACATCCAAAAGTTTATTTAACTCAACCTTCACTAGGAGCATGATCTTTGGGTACATTTTCCTCAATTTCCGCTTGACTAGTTTAGCATTTGGATTTAGTGGTAGATGATGTAGAACAAGTTTTGGGTCCAACCCAAGCATATCAACATATGACCATGCAAAATTACTCTATCTTTCTAAAAAAATATAGTGAACTCTGGTTTTTCTTCAGTGGTCAAATATGTTGCAAATTAAATGATTCTAGGATTGTCCTTTGTCCCAAGATTTACCTCTTCTAATTCTTTGACAAAAAATAGCGATCTATCTTGGTCAATGGGGAGACTATCCAACCCTCCATCCTGAGGTGCCTTAGAGATATTTTCACCTTCAAATACATCCTTTATTTTTACTTTTTACTAGTCTAAAGGTGCCTTTCGGTATTCACCTAAAGACCTATTCTTTTTATTTTTATTTTTATTTTTGATGAGGGCACACCGCCCAAAACCCATAGAAATCACAACAACAGATACCAAAACAAAAGATGTGAGACAAAAAAATGACTCACTTTCAATTATTTTTAGAAAATAAAATTAAAGATTCAAAGCTTACATGCTATAGCCTCATGGGCTTGATTCATTACAACAAAATCAACTCTGAAGAGAAAAAATATACTATTTAGAGCCACAATCTACACCATTAGGGCCACCTTCTACAATCCCCACTTAACCCTTTTTATTTTCCCCAATAACCACCCTAGAATGTTCTAGAAAGTTCAAATTTCCCCATTTTGTTTTGGCACCAAAAGTCTTGCCTTTTGATTTCTAGCCTAGGAAGATTTTTTTATGAAATTCACTTTTTAGAGGACCAAATTTGTGGGGCCATAACTTTTGATTCAGGTCTTTGATTTTCTATTATTGGATACCGTTGGAAAGATCTCAACGAGTTATATAATGCTTGAACCCAATGTTGGTTCGTTCAACCACTTTTTGAGCTGTTTTGGGGCCTCTAAATTTTTATATCTGATTTTGAAGTTGCATTGAAGAAATTTTTTAGGACGAAAAAAATTTAATATCTTCCAAACCGTGCAGGGTATTGAGGTGATTCTTTCGCGACCGGAAATTTTCTTCAGCTCTGCTCCTTGGGATAAATTTTCACATCCATACGAGCCCGTTTAGGCCAACTTACTAAAAATAGTAAGTTAACATTTTTCACTATTTTTGACACTATTGGATGCTCCTGCATCAAACACCCAGGGTAATTTGAAAAGTGACCCTGTCACTGTAGACACTTAAAAATGACCTAGGCCTACAAGCTTCATTTTTACCACTTTCGTCCTAGCATAATTATGACATTTAATTATGTCCTTGATCCACATTCAACTATTGATTAAATAATTCATAATTATTTAATTAATTCATGTCCTTTTATTCTTCCTGATTATTAAATAAATAAATAAATTTATTTAATTATTAGTCTTATCTGCTAAATTAAATAATTATCTTTAATTATTTAATTTCCTAAATTAATATTCTTCTCATTTTAAATAAATGAAATTATTTAAAATGTCATCTCAATCTTAACTAATAGTCCATTTTGGTAAATCATGGAAACTCCTACGAATGAAAGGTATATTTGTTGTTCTTTTTAGTTTTCATTGTTCTTGATAGGTCTTTGGGTTTATTTTATATGCTTTATTGATTGATGAATCTAATCCAAAAATTTACCCTTAGTTTCATCAATCAATAAAGCATATAAAATAAACCCAATGTAACTAAGGATTTCTTTTAGGTTTGATTCAAGGTTAGCAGTAAATCAACGAATGACAATAAAACCCAAAGTAATTACAAAACACAAAGGAAGTTAAAACTAGGAACGATTATACCTGTAAACCGTGTAGTCTTCCATGATTGATTTTTGTAACACCTTCTTGCTTGCTGATTTGTGTTTCCCTCAGATTCGACGTGCGAGCAATCCTTGACGAAGACCTACACAAGCTTTGAAGGATTTGAATCTAAATTCCCATGCCTGTGTCTATGACAAAAATGACTCTAAAATGTCAAATTAATCTAAGTATTAATGTGCCAGAATATTGTAATCTATGTGCCTAATCTAGAAATGAGAGCAAAATAACATTTTATAGAAAATGCCATTTTGAATGGATGAACGAGATTGACTTCTGACAAAGACCTAAAATCAGAGGCCTAGGTTAAATCTGACAATCCCTAATTAGGGTTAGGGAAAGTCATTAATCGAGCGGTCGAGATGTCATCTAAGAAGATCGAATCGGTAGTGGAGAATAAATGAGGAAATCAATTCGAAAATAAAGATTTTCAAAAATGAAGAAGATAAAGACCGGATTGAAGATCAGTTTTGGAAAGACCAAAAACTTGCCCAATCACTTGACTCTTGGAGGAAAGTTACCGATTTGGAATTAAATTAATTCCAAACGTGAACTTTGTGAAATAATAAATCATCAATTTTCAGATTATTTACCAAAATGGACTGTCAATTAAGATTGAGATGACATTTTAAATAATTTCATTTATTTAAAATGAGAAGAATATTAATTTAAGAAATTAAATAATTAAAGATAATTATTTGATTTAGCAGATAAGACTAATAATTAAATAAATTTATTTATTTATTTAATTATGACAGTTAGTGACATATTAAATAAATAAATAAAAACTTATTTATTTAATAATCAGGAAGAATAAAAGGACATGAATTAATTAAATAATTATGAATTATTTAATCAATAGTTGAATGCGGATCAAAGACATAATTAAATGTCATCATTATGCTAGGACGAAAGTGGTAAAAATGAAGCTTGTAGGCCTAGGTCATTTTTAAGTGTCTACATTTTTCCCCTCTTTGTCATAATGTCGTGTGTCGCATTGTGACAAAGAAAATAAGTCAAAGTCATGCCCCAGTGAAGGTATGGAGTATCGATGCCTCCTCAGGAATTTTTTCAAATTTTGGGTTGACGACAGAAAAAATTTGGAAAGAGTCCTGATAAGTCAATTTGGTGACTAGAAAAACAATGGCGTGGTCGGTTTTGGATTCTGACATGTTTGAAATATTTGTGTGTTTTTCTTGTTTGTTTTCACTGTTTTGTAGGTTACAGCCAAGAAGTCATACAAAATCCCATCACCTTCATTTGAGCACAAAAAACTGAGCGAATAAAATATTTTAAAACATTTTCTAGGTTTTTAGATCTCGTTTTCAGCTTTCCATAACTTCAAACGGTTTCAAATTTTGTTAAGATTTGAGAAAGTTATGGCTATTTTAGTGATCACAGTTTTTAAAATTTTAGCTGTTAAAACCCGCGTTTCCTTTTGTCTATAACATTTTTTTTGTGCAAAATCATGGAAAATACTTTCTGAGTTTTGAAGGTTTGATTTTCAGCTTTCCATGGATTCAAACAATTTAAAATTTCATTAAGTTTGAGAAAGTTATCGCTGTTTTAATTTGCTGCTGTCATTAAATTTTTTTTTTTTTTTTAAGTTTTTTTTACTAATCTTTGTTTGCAAAGTGTGGCGGTTACCTTTCGTGGGTCAAAGGAAAAAATTCAAACTACTAACATGTGGTCTTGCAGGTTCGAACGTTGAAGACTAACATCAAAACAATGTGCCTATCTTTTTTTTTTTTTTAGATTAGTACATATTTCATTTTGGTGCAATTAAAACGAACTTGTGTGTCTACTTTGTCTGAGCATGTTTGCAAAATGGTAGGTGAGTATGCTCTCATCTTGTGAAAACTCAGTGATTAGAAAATCAAACCCATTTTTTTTTATGTTATTACCCTTCATGACTTAGTAATCGAAGTATCCTCTCCCCTTGCGCTTTCGAGCGATCCTGGGTGCAAGAGAAACAGTTACTAACTCTAGAACTTGGACTTGTTCTGGTGGGAAAAAGTACTCACCCTAGGATGACTCAGACTGGTAGCACCCTGACACCGAGGGACTTCCAGCTAGTATATAAATGTGGATTCTTGGGGAAAGCCCAAGAATCACGCGTATGGTTCTGACGAGATGGATCCAAAAGGGGACTCTCATCGCATGGATCATGCCCTACGAACGGAATGCCTGAATTAAACACCTCTTGTTTTAGTGTCCAACCGTTCTTTGGCCGTTGTTTGGTATAGTGTAGGGTACAATATCATGCCCGAAGACACTCACTACTGATCCCCTTGAGTAGAGATAGCAGTTCTTGGGAAGTCACTACCCAAGAATTGAATTTGGTGTGCTCGAATGACGTTAATGAGCTGTGGATGGGAGCCAATGCCACCAAAATTCTAAGCTATCTGCTCTTGAGAAGGAAAGGTGTTTATCACCAATCCGGGGTATATCGGTGGGCTATACCAAGTATACAAACCCTTGGCCTATTGGCCTTTTAGGATTGTACTTGTCTTATGTGTGCTTGCTTACATTAAAACATCATGCTTGTCAAGTGCTTGCTAGATTACTTAAACATTATACACAACAGTCACAAATCTGGACACAAACAATCAACCTTAGACAACTTAGACTTTTCAGCAAAACAAAAAAACAATCTCAGTCCTCATTTTGAACTTAGACTTTGCATTGTTCATCTTAGTAATCATTTTGAACCTAGAGCTTGCATTTATAACATTAAGTCCTTAGTCAAACATCATCATCTTCGTCCTCAGTCAAAATTTTGGCTTTGATCACCTTGTCATCTTACATCAATCATTTCTTTAGACAAACATTATCATCACCTAATCATCCTAGTCAACATTTTAGGAAACATAGTCTTGCATTTTCATCCTTATCAAAAATCCAAAAAACTTAGGCTAGTGTCATCCTTGCATTTACTTGTCATTCTCATCGTCCTCATTTGAGAAAATCCCTTTTACGGTTGAGACTAGGCTTCAAAGACAACGACAACAAATGGAAAACTTTGGACAAGATTTCAATCCCAACATCGATAATAACACTTATGACACAAACCAACATTGGACTTTTTCTGACCCATTTCACAACATGAACATGCAATCTTCCATGAACATTCTATCTTCATCACGAAACCCTTCTAAACCATTCATACAAAGAGACCAAAATGGACGAGTATATGCAAAAGACTTAGAAGCTACAACGCAAAATCCTGATATAGTATCCTTTGTAGAAAACTCAATCTTACGCGACCCTCAAAGGTATCTAGCCATGATTTTGGACCAAGGGGCTAAGTTACCACGAGGCTTTGACATAAATACTTTGCCACCTCCATCCGTCTACCCTCACTACCAAAATTCACTTAACACCATCCATGGAATTAGTCCACAACAAACATCCATTAATCAGTCTTATCCTAACTTTGACAAGGGAAGTCAATTATCCGCTAGTCCATTCCATGTCTCCACATCATATGCTAGTCCTTCACCTATTAATCTCGTCCAAGTCTGCATCCCTTATCAACCATCTACCAACTCATGTCAAGTCCCCACATCATACCATACCAATCCGGTCCAAGTCTCCATGTCACATCCTTGTCCTTCAATAATTAATCCAATCCAAGACTCCATGACATATCCAGTCCAAGACTCCATGTCCTATCCTTGTCCCTCACATGCTACTCCAGTCCAAGTCCCCATGTCCTATCCTAGTCCTTCATATACTAGTCCAGTCCAAGTTCCCACATCCTATCCTAGTCCTTTGGTCATGAATCCTTTTCAAGTCACCCCCTCACAAGACACATCTAGTCATGAAAATTCTATCATAGTCCAAAGTCAAATCCCATTTAATAAACTTGAGGATACATGTCAAAATGAAATTCCAAAGCATGACCTTATAATGTCACCCTCATGTCAAGAACAAGGTAGTCAATCCCATCACCCTATCTCAAAGTTCATTCAAGATGTCCTTCAAAATAATCATGACATCCAAAACACACCTATCCTTAACCAAAATTCCATTTCTGATTATATCATCTATGACAACCCCATCTTTGACCAAGACCCTATTGTTGACCAAGAAATCCAAGACTATCCACTCCTTGACCTTTATGCCATTCATGATCAAACATTTTTTGACCTTCTAAAGGCCTTGACTATTGACACTTCACATGATGAGACACTTGCCTCCATGGGACACATAGACGATATTCCTCCGAAACAAGAATCTTCCACTAGGGACATGCTTGCATATGATCAATTTATAGCTAAAATCATTGGACTCTATGACACTAAACATAATGATGGCTTCGACATTACCTTGGAAGCACCAACAAAATCTATTGAACTTGACATGTCACACGATCAGACCAAAGATATCAATCAGGAATATGTCTAGCATGACAATGAAGCTAAGACACTTTATCAACTAGGGTCATCTATCTTTGTCAGAGCAGGCTTTCTTGTAGATGAAAATATTACAAGTGACAGTGTCCATAGACATCATGATGGGTTAGCATCTTGCTTTCAAAACAATAAATACCCCATCGCAAACAGAATCTTTCAAAGCATGCAATATCAAGGAAAAGGACTAGGCATACACGAGCAAGGCATTCTAGAACCAATACAACTTCAGGAAAATTACAGACATCAAGGTCTTGGTTATTCCTCAGACAGCAAATCAAAAATTATCAGTGGTACCTCCTCGATACTGGGGGAAACTTTCTCAGATACAAACGTCAAAATGGAATCCATGAGAAATCCTTGTCATAAGATTGTTGCCAACACCCCATCCACCCACACCATAAACCATCATTCTATCATGAATCAACCTCCCCTTTGGGACCAACAAAAACAAAAGTCTTACAAGTCAAAAGATCAAAATCAAATGTCAAAGGCCATTGAATCAAACAAAAGGACAAGTGGACAAATGAAATTAAAATGGATCCCAAAGAAAGATGGATCAAACAAAGACACCAAGTCAAATACAAAATTCAATCACAATGTGGAGCCACAAGACAAGAGGACTCCCACATACAACAAATGTCCACCTCCTTCAAAATGGTCATCAAACAAGGCATCTAAAACCGTTGGTTCCAAACACCATCCCTCCAAAATTCATCATCCACCATCCCAAGTTTGGAAAATAAAAAGTCATTCATCCAAATGTCCAAACAACCTTTCCACATCTACCATCATCTGTCATAATCCTACATCTCACCTAAAGTCCAAACATCCCACATCACAAATCCATCACATCATGGCAGCAACTCTTTACCACAAGGACTCTCATGGCACTCCATTGCGATGTGCGTATTTTGATAAGGCCAACTCTAGTATCAGAAAGGATCACAATGACATCGATCAGTTGTATACAAGTGCTACGATCCTGACAAGACAACTCCTTTAGGAAGGTCATTATTGGCATATCATGGCACCAGTCTCTACATCGGCACCATCAGTGGATTCAGAATAGTCAGTGGTAATCTAAAGCATCTAGGCTATCCACAATATCAAAAACACAACAAAAAATCATCACCCTAATGAAAACCTGGCAAACAAGCATCTTGGTGACACCAAAAAAATCAAAAAGTCAAGAAAATAGTAAAGAGAAAAATTTCATCCAATGGTGAAAACCTGGCAAACAGGCGCCCTGGATAAGTACCATGATGAAAACATGGCAAACAGGCATCATGTGTAAAATAAATCGTCTATGTGGACTTTTACACTTGGGAGCAAGTTGTCTCATTTTCCCATGCCTTCCTCATGACATTGACGTTCATCTAAGCCCTATCATTTCCATGCATTTTTTCCACTTACCTCGGTCTTGACATAAAACTGACACACATAAATCATGCTTTGGGAAAACTCTTGACATGTCTATCCTTCGGTCATACACGATTCACAAAACTTCATATTATTGACCATCATAGTCTTATTATCCTTATACAACATATTCCTTGAAAGTCATATGACAATTCCATTAGTCTCATGCCTCTCATCTTTTACCAAGGCCACCCCCTATCCTTTCATGCCTGTCACCTATCTTGGCTTTCCCTTGTCAAACGGTCTAAGAATAATCATCATCCCATGTAGTCCTAACCAAGTCATTCCAAATGCAACGAGTCTAATCCATACAAATACATTATCCAAAATGTTACTTGACTGCGTTCTTGACCTGACTGTAGACCTCCATACTTTCATCACATTATCATCATCATCCTCACGTTGTTTCGGGATGCGTCCTTCCCACGTCAAACAATGTTGTAATCACATGTCAATTAGTATTCAGCTTGACTAGGGGCACAATCATGTTTGTCCTTGGATTCTTATGTGTAGGCATCATTCATATGCATTTGTCACGATCCTCTTAAACATCAAAATCCAAAAAAATCATAAAATGACAAAAAGACAAAAACATGGCAAAAAGTCCTAAAAAAGACAAAAACATGGCAAAAAGTCCTGAAAAAAGACCAAAAACATCATAAAATGTCCTGAAGAAAGACCTAAAAATCATAAAACATCCTGAAGAGAAACACAAAAACATCCAAATCAATGTCAAAATCCTAAAAATGGAGTCAAATTCAATCATGTCAGTCAGTCCATGTCATTGTCGAACTACATTGTCTCTGCGCATATGCTATTAGGCAAGGCCATCAGTCAATGAGTCCCTGAGACATTAGGTCAGTCCTTGTAGGTTGGTCCAAATAAAATCATGAAATTTGTCACAATCGTCACATCAGTCAAATAACTCAGACATAGTCAAACTCAGACACGACAGTCATTTGAAATATCAATGTCAAAATTGGTCAAAATCAGAAAGCACAGTCCAATCAATCATACATTCAACATCAGTCAACTTGCCAAAACATAATAGTGAAAACAATGTCAGTCTCATCACTCTTTAGTCCTCTTCAAGATGTGTCCTCGGATTTGGACCTCGTCAAAATTTCCTTTGCCTTTTCAGGATGTGTCCTTCCTGAAAATAGGCCCCGTCAAACTGTCAACACCGTCAAATTGGCAAAACCCTTATACTGCCAAAACTATCAAACCGACAAGAAATCAATCTTTGGCAAACAAACATTGATAAACAAAATTACATGGCTGTTAATCTTTTTGCTCTATCTTGGCTTATCTTTTGACTATCTTGGCTATTTTGTCTTATATTTTTACTGTCTTGTCTTTTTGGTCATGTTACTAGCTACCTCGAGGATGTCCCATGAAGGATTTAGAGGTGCGATGATGTCTCCTGGCCTATTTTATTTTCTTTGACTGTTGTCTATGGATTGTCTTGACAAAAAGACTAGGCCAACTTTGCCCTTAGTATGAGTTAGGACATTCCTTGTCTGTGACTGTCTATTTTTCAAATGGATGACCTTGCACACCTTGGTCTACGTCATATCATGGTGTTTGTTGTCCATTTGTGTCATTTTACTACCCAATCATGATTAAGAGCAATAAATATTAAAGTCCTATGGCAATGTTTTGAAGCATTTGATCTAGGAACTAACATGCATCTTCTTTAGTCTTGTCATCTTCTCTCACTCATCTCATATAGGAATTGCATCCATATCATCATCCATATTTTTTTCATTAACATTTCTTTGTCTCTTCATATTCTAGTCTTCTCATTAATTTTGAGAGGACACCCGTGTTCTTGGAACCTGTCTGTCCTCTCGAGGGGGCATACCGTAACCCTCCTCATCATTATTACTCATCTTATTTTGCATTGGGGCATATTTTTGACTTATTTTCTTTGTCACAATGCGACATGCTACATTATGACAAAGAGGGGAAAATGTAGACACTTAAAAATGACCTAGGCCTACAAGCTTCATTTTTACCACTTTCATCCTAGCATAATTATGACATTTAATTATGTCCTTGATCCGCATTCAACTATTGATTAAATAATTCATAATTATTTAATTAATTCATGCCCTTTTATTCTTCCTGATTATTAAATAAATAAGTTTTTATTTATTTATTTAATATGTCACTAACTATCAGAATTAAATAAATAAATAAATTTATTTAATTATTAGTCTTATTTGCTAAATTAAATAATTATCTTTAATTATTTAATTTCCTAAATTAATATTCTTTTCATTTTAAATAAATGAAATTATTTAAAATGTCATCTCAATCTTAACTGACAGTCCATTTTGGTAAATAATCTGAAAATCAATTATTTATTATTTCACAAAGTTCACGTTTGGAATTAATTTAATTCCAAATCGATAACTTTCCTCCAAGAGTCAAGTGATCGGGCAGGTTTTTGGTCTTTCCAAAACTGATCTTCAGTCCGTTCTTTATCTTCTTCATTTTCGAAAATCTTTATTTTTGAATTAATTTCCTTATTTATTCTCCACCGCCGATTCAATTCTCTGAGATGACATCTTGACCACCCGATTAATGAGTTTTCCCTAACCCTAATTAGGGATTTTCATATTTAATCTGGACCTCTGGTTTTAGGTTTTGGTCAGAATTCAATCTCACCCATCCATTCAAAATGGCATTTTCTATAAAATGCCATTTTCCTCTCACTTTTTGATTACATGCGGACATATTAGATAGACACACCACATATTTATGCACTTGCACACTTAGATCTTTCATAGCAATTATTGTCTTTATTTGATCAAGTCTTAGCATGTTTAGGCATTGTCAATCATGGTCATAGGCATAGGCATTATATTTTCTTAAATCCTTCAAAGCTTGGTGTAGGACATAGGCATCTATTTGCAGATTGCTCGCATGACGAATCTGAGGGAGAAACATCAACTAGCAAGCAAGAAGGTACTATCAAGGTGAATCATGGAAACTCCTACAAATCCAAGGTATAATTGTTCTTGTTTTCATTGTTCTTGATAGGATCTTTGGGTTATATGCTTTATATGTTAGTTTATCTCACAATCTAACCTTAGGAAAATATCCATAGATACAGTCACTTCTTAGAAGTTAGAGGGAAACCAAGACAGTTAACCTCAACCTCAGACAACCATGATGAATCTTCAACAGATCTTCCTCTCCATTTCACCAAGTACCCTACATATTGTCGGTTTCTTGTGCTTCTACTCACACGACTATCCAAGATTTCTTCTATCTCTTCCTTCTTTAAAGTAGGTGATGGAATTTTCAACTGTTCATTTATCAATCCCTCCTCTTTATCACCTTCATGATACTCTGTCAAATCAATAATGTTGAACACAAGAGAAATGTTTATTCCACTAGGAAACTCTACCTCATAAGCATTTCCTAAATCATGCTTCTTTAGGATCTTGCATGGTCCAAACTTCTTCATCTTTAACTTGTTGTATATGCTAAAATTTGAAAAACTAATTGAAACTATAAATCCAAATCAACTTTTCAACATAACATCAATGGAGCATTTCTAAATGAACACACATGTAAAAAAAACTAAACTATGAAAACTAAAAACATGAGCATTCAAAACAAATCAAACTCCATTGTTATCCTTTCCACAATATCTTGTCTTTGCTCTTAGATTTTTGCAACAAAAGCACAAGAAGCTGTGTAGAATAGGATGCAATTAGAATGAGATTGGAGTTTTGAAATTGAAAAATGTGTATCCCAAAAAGTGAGAAGGAGGAGGTTTTTATAGATGAATGCATAATTTGAAAATGAGAAATGAGAAATGAATGGAGTGATTTATGCCATGATTCGTGTTTGGAAGCTCAAAATGTGCAATTTTAAGCTAATTCCATGGAAATGATTTTTGAGTTTAATGTGCAATTTTGAGCTAATTTCATGGAATTTGATTTAAATTATTTCATGAAATATATGAATTCATTTTAATGATTAATGCAAATGGATGAATTAATGGATTTATAAAAGATATGCATATGAATATAATGATGAATAGAAATATTTAATGTACGAGTAATGATTATGCATGTGTAATGAATGTATTTAAGCAATTATAGATTAATGATTAATGAAATGGATGAATTAATGGTTTATGAAACGGTTAAATGATTTATGAATATGCTGATGATTAAAGAAATGATAAATATTTATGAAATGGATAATGAAATATGAAAATGGATAAATGACTAAATGATTATGTAAATGGATTATGGTTATGCAAAAATGCTTATAAATGCTTATAATATTTTAATGGTTTTATGGAGATATGATTAGGCAGATGATCAATTAAAATATGAAATGGATAAAAATGATTAAGAGGATATTTTTATGCGTCTACATTTTGCCCCTCTTTGAGACAATGCAGCCTGTCACGTTGTTTCAAAGAAAAAATGATTGATTAACTGATACATGCCCAGGGATATCCTAGTAAGGATGATGATAAGGATGATATGCCCCCTAGAGAGATTGATTGAATAAGTTGTGATAAGATTAATCTCTCGATAGATCATGAGGAGAAGATTTGATAATTGATATCGTGCGAGTGATTAAGCAGAGATGTACATTTGATGAAAATGCATAGTTGATGGGTGTAACTGAACAATTGATGGAAATGATCAATATAGCCGAGTTGATAAGCTGATTAAGCTGATAGAGCTGATTAAGCTGATTGAGATTGATGCTAGTGAAAAAAAATGATTGAGTGATCAAGGAGAAGATTGATTGATTTGGATTAAAAGATAGGTATTAGTTAGATAAACCGATTAATCATTCTTTGAAATAAGGAGCATGAAGAAAATGAGATGATGAAGGAAATGGATGATGGAAGAAATGATAGATGAAAAAGAAAGCTAAAGGAAATGAAAGTGATGAAGCTTCTTGTGAAAAAACAATGATTGAGTGATCAAGGAGAAGATTGATTGATTTGGATTAAAAGATAGGTATCAGTTAGATAAACCGATTAATCATTCTTTGAAATAAAGAGCATGAAGAAAATGAGATGATGAAGGAAATGGATGATGGACAAAATGATAGATGAAAAAGAAAGATGAAGTAAATGAAAGTGATGAAGCTTCTTGTGCTTTATAGAGTGATTTATCATCATAGAGCTTATTATGTCACAAATTAGTATAAGTGTCTAGATAACATGAACATCTAGATGACCTACATATTTTTTATGTTTTTATTTAGCAGTGAAGTATAAGCATCTAGGTATAAGGACCTTAGATGACCTAAATACTTATTGCATGGAAGACACTATTAGACAAGAAATGCTCTCATCCACACTAGACTCATAGGTCCTTGATCTTATTTTAGACAACTATGTCTTAAGATGATTTGTCACGTGAATAAGAAACAATCCACAGACAACAAACAAGTGAACATGCCACATCCTCGCCTCTCTAGTTCAATACATCCTTGAGAAGTGAAAAGGCATTCCACAAAAGATAAAATCATAAAATAATCAAAGATCAACAAAAAAACATGCATCGTGCTTTAATGTAGAACAAATTATCATTACAGTTTATGCATTCGATTGGATTTGAAAAGGGGGTTGATGGGTATGTTACAATGTCTAATTGATTGTTAATCTTAACGTGTTTTGATTTTGAAGTTCAAAGTTGTGTGGCAATTTGAAAGTGTCACTGCTTTTGGAATTTTTATGGAGTTATGTGATTTTTTTGGATTTTTAGAATATTTGATTTTTTTGGATTTTAGGACATTTTATGACAGAAAGAGACAAATCACAAGTGAGCAGACAGACAAAGAGGGTAGTTTCTCTGACCGCAAGATGTTCAATATCCTAACCCATGGCTAAGGTTGAGGAAATGCCCCAGTGGGGAATAGGACCAACCTAGTATGCATGGCAAAGCAAGCAAGCGAGGGGACTGCCAAACAATTCACAAGCCATGGTGAGTGTGAAAAGGTCCTTATGAAGTGGAGGGGAATAAAAATGGGATGAAAAGATCAATTAGAGCTCTAAAGGAAAAAGGAGCGAAGCCTCTACACATGGTGCTGATTTCTTGGTTTTCACCATGGTACTTGCTCAAGGCACCACTAAAGTGGTTTTCACCATTAAATGAATTGATTTCTCTTTAGTTATTTTTTTTTATGACTTTTTCTCTTTTTATAATATTTTTTTTAGGACATTTTATGATTTTTATGTTTTTTTTTTAGGACGTTTTATGATTTTTAGGGATTTTTTCAAGACATTTTATGTTTTTTATGGATTTTTTGAGAACGTTTTATGATTTTTAGGGATTTTTTCAAGATATTTTATGATTTTTATGAATTTTTCAAGACATTTTATGATTTTTAGGGATTTTTTAAGGACATTTTATGATTTTTATGGATTTTTTCAGGACATTTTATGATTTTTATGGATTTTTTCAGGAAATTTTATGATTTTTATGGATTTTTTTGAAGTTTTAAAGATGGAGTGAGATGAAATCTGATAGATGACTGACTGAAGGAATAAAATCTTCCATAGTAGAGGTAATGCAACCATGGATAAATGATAGATCAAAATGAAAGATTCACTATGAAACATGTCACACAAGCAACATATCTCTTTGTCAAAAGATGATAATGGCTGGTTGATTGGATGCCAAGAATGATCGATTCCATAAGTCATGATGATGATAAGTACTTAGGATCACTGATTCCTCTAAGTACAATAATATTGATGATTGTTGATGATTGATTGACAAAAGATATGAGGATTGGATAATGTTTTACAACTAGGCTCAAATATGATTTGCATGATAAGATTCAGGGTTACAAAGGGAAATGATGACCCACACTAGGGTAGTGTAATCATGGATAAATGATAAGGATGTGAACTATTATGGAATGGTAATGCATAAGGATATGAAAGGGAATCCAAAGCATGCATTTGTAATTTTTTCCCCTAATCTCATGAAGAAAAAATGGATTTTGATAAGCTAGGAGATATGGAATGGAAGAATGAAAGGATAAGGATAATGAATAGGATAATCAAGATCAACTAGATAATATATGGACACAATGCCTAGGTATTTTGTCCCTATTTCTCATCAATACCAAGGAAGGGAAGAAAGGATGTATTTAGATAGAATGGT
This sequence comes from Sequoia sempervirens, assembly GCA_007258455.2. Lineage (NCBI taxonomy): Eukaryota > Viridiplantae > Streptophyta > Pinopsida > Cupressales > Cupressaceae > Sequoia > Sequoia sempervirens. The sequence goes on along the minus strand of VDFB02281492.1, from coordinate 378,228,077 downwards.
GGAATATTTATAACGTGAAGGATATGGTATGGGAGATATGGATAAAGTGAATAGGATAAGATACATGATGGAGGATATGGTATGGAAGGTTTGGATAAAGTTTATAGGATAAAATATATGATGTTCAAGAATATCCTTAACCTTGTCAAGATCAAAGGTGGAAAGGTAAAGGATGAACATAAAGAGGATAATGGATATGAATGATAGGATGGATGAAAATTTCCCCCAAGTGTAAAGTGCAATAGGAATATTGAAGATAGGATATGGATAGGGATAAATGAGTATGGAATATTGTATATGCATGATAGTAAGATGGAGGGAGGACTCAAGCATCAAGTTTCACGGATAATATGCCTCGAATATGTACTCCAATAAACCATGGCAATGAGGATTAGGCTCATAAATGTTGGTAGATTAATGATATGATGGAAGAAGCTAAGGACTTATGCAAAGGTCTGGATTAAAGGAGGATAATGGGGGATGAATGTTGGCTAATGGATAGGAGGTTGGAATGCTTGTTGATGGTTATATGGAAAGGATGGAAAGATCAACATCAACACACACCTTGAAGGGTGGCGGATTGATGGATGAAAAATGGATTTGGAAGGCGACATGTTTTTAGATGGAAGATTGGAGGAAGCTTTTGGATTAGCAAATTTGGATGCCAATTTAGATTTTATTGCTTCTAGGAGACTTTTAGGAATCCACATAGATTTTGAATTTTATTTTTTCTTTGTGGGGCTTTGTGGCCTTTTAGATTTTTCTTTTTGCTTTATGGGCCTTTGTGGCCTTTGAAAATTTTATTTTTGATTTGTGGGCCTTTATGGCCTTTGAAATTTTTCTTTTTGATTTATGGGCCTTTGTGGCCTTTGAAATTTTTTCTTTTGACTTTGGATCAGATTTTCTTTTATTTTTGCATGTCTTTTCAAGGATACATGTTGATCCTTTGATATACGTGGATTTTGATATGGAATATTTTGACATTTTTTACCCAAATTGCTTCCAAGAGAAATGGGATAGGTGGATGGAGATGAATGATGTGGATGTATTATGGATGGGTTAATGTAGGTAGAATTTTGAGAGGGCATTAAGGATGTGTGCCTTTTTTCTTCTTGATGAATAGGAGATGGAGGGATGTAGGGCCCCAATATGGATGGAAGGGTTGATGGACTAGGGTTTGGATGATAAGGACCAAAATGGATGGAAGGTTTGATGGACTAGGATAAGAACCTAGGATAGATGGAAGGTTTTATGGACTAGGATACTTAGTTTTATTTTGATGGAATCTGGACTTACGATGAGTACCAATGTCTTGAGCATGAGGTGTATAACCAAGGCCATGATAATATGGATTTTCTTGGATATAAAGGGGTTCTAGGATACCTTGTTCATGAAGGCCTAACCCTTTTCCTTTGTAGTTCATACTTTGACACATTCATTTGTCAACTGGATATGTATTATTTATGAAACAAGATGCAAGTCCATTTTGGGGATGATATGATATGGATGAAAGGATAGGTGTTGGAAGTAAACCAGAGTGGATAAAGGTAGAGGAACCCATTTTATAGGTGTGGGGTTCATGGATAGCTTGAATAGGGGTGATAGAATCTTATGGAGGATTGTGATCATGAGGGGAATTAGGATGGGTGATAGGATCTTGAGATGGGGATGATGAGGCACTTTGATCTTGACTTGGAGAAGGATCATGAGGTGTAAGAGATGGAGTAGCTTGATCTTCATTAGGTATGGAATCATCATGAAGTGGTATGAAAGGAATATCCTGATCATGAGAAGGATGAACATCAACATGGAATGAAAGGGTGTCCTTGAATGGAGGTATATATTGATCTTGATGAGGAAGGGAATCCTGAGATTTTGTGGAAAGAGTAGCTTGATCGTTAGATGGTAGGACATCATTGGATATGATGGAATAACTATCATGCTCTTGGGATGCAATGGAATCATGAGATGGTATGGGTTCATTAGATGAGGTGGAAGGGGGACTTGGAAGGATACTTTTCTCTTAATATGGAAGGGGGTCATCTTGGATTAAACAAAATGAAATGAGGGGATCATCACAAGATTCTTGATAGATGGGATCTTGGTCAAAGATTGGAAGGGGTTGTGGAATTTTGGTATCATTAGGTAGAGTAGAAGGAATACTTTGATCTTGATGTGTAGGGAGTCTATGCTAGCTTGCTTTGGACTAAGAGATTGGCATGAATCATTAGATGTAGATGGCATGATGGGAGAGGATGGTTGGATAGATTTGTTAACTTGGGTTAAAGACTCATGAGGTTTATTTTGACTTATGGGGGATGAAGATAGATGCATGACATGGTAGGATTGTACAATATTATTTGTGTTTGAGGACTTATATTTATTTGCATATAACTCTTTAAAATTTTCATCAACAAGGGTCTTGGAGGATGGGGATGATGTATTATGTGCTAGTATTCTTTGGTTGATGGATTAGAGCTTGTGAAGTTGGGTGGTGATGTTGGTGTAGGAATAGTATGCTTTGAGATAGACATTTTATTAGATGACGATGGAGGACTAGTAGATGGAGTAATGTATGATTCCAAGCTTAAGGTAGTATTTCCATTGTCAATAGTATCATCAAGATGACCTAATATTTTTGCAAAGTTCTCATCATCACTAGGATCTACAAAGTTCTCATCATCACTAGGAGCAAAGTTTGACCCACCTCGAAGGATATATGGTTTTGGGTTATCTTCATGATTAGGCGAAGGGGATCCTCGAAGTATGACCTTAGGCTTTGGGTTGTTTTCATGATTAGGTGAAGGGACTCCTTGAAGTATGACCTTGGGATTGTGACTAGGATTGTTAAGGATTAGGACCATTTTAGGAAAGTTTTGGGGTGTTTTGAGGATGTTGTAGGATTATTAGTAAAATTTTGGGAAGGTAATGGATGGTTTAGGGATTATTATTATGATGGATGAAGCACGAGACCCCAAAGGTTATGATAGGTGATGATGTTTGGTTGTGATTGAATTTTTTTTGTGATAAGAATGCAATTAAAACGCAAAAGCACAATGTTTGAATGTTTTGACTTGACTTGAAGACAAGCACAACCTATGGCTGGTCAGGACAATATTTGTTGGGATCCCAATTGGATTTCTCTAGCTACACTTATTCTTAGTGGATGACTTAGAAGCTTGGCCATATTGGCTCCCCTCCATGACACTCACTTCTCTAGGTCAACCAATATTTGAGTTATCATGAATCTCCATGACAAACTCTTCATCTCTACTAAGAACCATGAGTATGTGGGACAACTTCAGAGGTTTGACCTCATGTGCCAAAAAATAGAAGGGTTTTGGCTATTAAAATAGTGGTTCTTAGTGAATACTCAGGGACATGGCACCTTGTGAGCGTCCAACAGGCTAATTAAGGCTTTAATCACTCTACTAGGGGCTCTTATACCTTTAAAAGAAAAGGTAGATACCTTGTTTCGAATGACACTGCACGACTAAGACCTACATACCATGAGGACTTGGTAGTTTAATCTTATCCATTTATATACTGGCTCAAGCAAAAAAATGGTTAGAGTCATTCCCTCTTTTGAGGTAGGCCCCTCTAAGGGATTAACACAGAGAAAGATGGGTTTGGATTTTTGATCACCAAGTTTGCACAAGGTGAGAGCATAATACCTACCATCTTTACAAGCATAGCAAACAATGGTTTATTAACCCCCTAGTTAAATCTACATGGAAAGAAGGTACTTGTTGTTTTTAAGCACTAAACGAAATGCTTTCTAATCTAAAAGATAATCAGTTTCAAAATCAAGTCTTTGACGAACATCCTGCACAAAATGTCGTTAGTAGTTTTTTAATTTTCAGTCTTCGGCAAACGTGTGTTTATGTTTCCACCATTTGAGTCTTTGAAATGCAAACCTACAAAGAGAAAAACCAACAATTAGGCATAGAAACAACAACTAAGCTATGAAGGAAAAATACATTAATTTAAAAACTAATCTAAAATTAGAAACTAATTCAGATTAAAAATTAATTAAAAATTAATCTAAATTAAAATTTAATCTAATTTAAAAATTAATCTAAAATTAGAAACTAATCTAGATTAAAAATTAATCTAAAATTAGAAATTATTCTAAATTAAATCCAATCTAAAATTAAAATTAGTCTAAATTAAAAACTAATGTAAAATTAAAAACTAATCTAAAATTAAAAACTAATCTAAATTAAAAAAACTAATTTAAATTAAAAGCTAATGTAACTTAAAGTTAATCTAAAATTAAATCTAAATTCTAAACTATAAAATTAAACAAAATTAAATATATATTAAGATTAGCTCTACATTCTAAATTAAATCTAAATTAAAAATCAAATCTAAATTAAAAAGTTAAATCTAAATTAGAAATTAGATCTAAATTAAAACTTAAAAGCTAAATTAAAATTAAAAGCTAGATTAAAATTTAAAAGCTAAATTAAAAGTTAAATCTAAATTAGAAGTTAAATCTAAATTAAAATTAATTCTAAAATTAGATCTAAATTAAAAGGAAACTTTATGCAAAATGTGAAAGCGTATGCAGGATGAAATAATGGCAAGCTAAATTGGTGTTTGCGGGATAAATTGATGTGCTAAAAATGGAAATGCTATGATTGCAAGAAATGTTGCTTGTGGAATGATGTTATTGCTTCAAAAAAAGACTTGAAACAAATCAAGCAATGCATTCCTAGAGAGAGCGAAAGACTCTACGATGATGCAGTTTAAATCATCATGGAGGGTGCAATCATGTGTTCTTCTAGATTTGTTTTGCTTCAATTTTTAACTACCACTGGATGTGATCATCAGAACACTTCAAGAATTTTTAGTAGCCATGACTTTGGTTGTAAAGGTAAATGCAATCCATGCTGCCACAAAAGTTGTTTGTCTTATTCTCACTGTGGATGAAACAATAAAAAAAAATCCAAAGTCTGAAAATGCACAAGGAGGAGTTGTAAATGCATATTAGATTATTTCCATAGAAAATCGCATCAAATGCATTGAATAATAACTTCAGTGCAACAACAAATGCATTAAACACAATTATTTTAGCATTTTCAAAGACACGGGTATCTTCACAAAGTGAAAATGTGAACTACAAAACAAGTTCATTCTAAAAAATAATAGAATTTTGATCAAAACATCTTGATAAACCTTCAAATAAACAAAAAAATCTATGTCAAAGAGTAAACCATTATAGAAGATTGTAATATCCCTATGGATTTATTATTATTATTATTATTATAATTTTTAAATTTTTAATTTTTTTGACTTTTTTTATTTTATGAAAGTGCGGCTATGATAATATGATCAAATATGAATACTTCCATGAGCCATTAACAGAAATTGGAATTAAAATGTATGCATCATTCACATTGGGTTAACCATTTGTATATGCTGAAAATTGAAAAACTAATTGAAACTATAAATCCAAATCAATTTTTCAACATAACATCAATAGAGTATTTCTAAATGAACACAAATGTAAAACAAAACAAAACTATGGAAACTAAAAACATGAGCATTCAAAACAAATCAAACTCCATTGTTATCTTTTCCACACTATCTTGTCTTTGCTCTCAGATTTTTACAGCAAAAGCACAAGAAGCTGTGTAGAATCAGATGTGATTAGAATGAGATTGGAGTTTTGAAATTGAAAAATGTGTATCCCAAAAAGTGAGGAGGAGGTTTTTATAGATGAATGCATAATGTGAAAATGAGAAATGAGAAATGAATGGAGTGATTTATGCCATGATTCATGTTTGGAAGCTCAAAATGTGCAATTTTAAGCTAATTCCATGAAAATGATTTATGAGTTTAATGTGCAATTTTGAACAAATTTCATGGAAGTTGATTTAAATTATTTAATGAAATATATGAATGAATTTTAATGATTAATGCAAATGGATGAATTAATGTATTTATAAAAGATATGCATATGAATATGATGATGAATGGAAATATTTAATGTACGAGTATAATGATTATGCATGTGTAATGAATGCATTTAAGCTATTAAAGATTAATGATTAATGAAATGGATGAATTAATGATTTATGAAATGGTTAAATGATTTATGAATATGCTGATGATTAATGAAATGATAAATATTTATAAAATGGATAATGAAATATGCAAATGCATAAATGACTAAATGATTATGTAAATGGATTATGGTTATGCATAAATTCTTATAAATTCTTATAATATTTTAATGGTTCTATGTAGATATGATTATGTAGGTTATCAATTAAAACAAGCAATGGATAAAAAAGATTAAGAGGACATTTTTATGCATCTACAGTTGTATGTACCAACTAGAAACCTTTCCTTTCACAAGTGAACCATGACTTCATCTCCTACCTGGAACTCCTTATACCTCCTTTTTTAATCTGCCCGAGACTTGTATTGTGAGTTCACCTTATTGATATGTTTCTTCACCTTTTCGTGCAAATTATTTAGGTGCTCAGAAAAATGTTTAGCCTTAGCACTACTCTTCTCCCCCTTATGCATCTTTCTCAATTCGAAAGTAGTTCTTGGACTACTCCCATACACAATTTGGAATGGTGATTTACCAGTGCTCTTGTTGACATAATTATTATAAGAAAATTTTGAGTGTGGTATAATCAAATCCCATCCCTTAGGCTTATCTCATACTAAGCATCTTAGCAAGTTACCCAAACACCTATTCACCACATCTATTTGTCCATCAGTCTATAGATAGTGTGCAGAACTGAACTTCAAATCTATGTTCAACTTCTTCCATAATGTCCTCCAGAAATAACCAACAAATTTGGTATCTCTTTCTGAAACTATACTCTTTGGTAGACCATGTAATCTCACCACCTCTCTTAAAAACAACTCTGCAATATGAACATCATTGGTCTTATGAAACAAAATGAAATGTGCCATCTTTAAAAATCTATCCACCACCATAAATATGGAATCATGCCCTCCATGTGTCCTTGGCAAGCCAAGAACAAAATCCATGCTAATATCCTCCCATGGCCTCTCAAGTACAGGTAATGGATGATACAATCTAGTATTCTGATTTTTTCCTTTTTCCATCTAACATACTTTGCAAATTTGTACAAAATTATTCACATCTTGTTGTAACTATGGCCAATAATAATTCTCACTGACAAGAGCAATGGTCTTCTCATCCAAAATGTCTAGCCAATCCTCCACTATGCTTCTCCTTGATTATATTCTCTCTCATAGAAATCCTTGGAATGCATAATTGGCTTCCTCTATACAAAATCCCATCTTAGATTAAGAAATCCAACCATCTCATCCTATCTAATGTAACAGGTTCCAAACAATCCTTCCAAGCTTCTACAAAGTTTGGATCTTCTAGATACAAACTCTTGAGTTCATTGAACTAAGAAACCTCTATATTAATTTCTATCAACAAATTTTTCCTTCTACTTAAGGCATTTGCAGCTCTGTTTGACCTTCCACTCTTGTGCTTCAAAACATATGTATAACTCTACAAAAAATCAACCCATTTTAAGTGCCTTTGATTCAACTTTCCTTGACTATTGAGATACTACAAAGCTTGGTGATCAGCATATAAAACAAATTCTTTTGGAAACAAATAGTGTCCCCGTTTCTTCAAAGCCTGAACTATAGCATGAAACTCTTGATCATAAACAAAAATATTTCTTCTTAGCATCATTTAAATTCTCACTAAAATAGGCAACACGCTTACCTTCTTGACTCAAAACAGCTCCTATGGTAGTGCCACTAGCATCACAATCTACCTAAAAGACATTATTGAAATCTAGAAGGGCCAAAACAGGTTGCTCTGTAACCTTCTTCTTCAACATATCAAAACTGTTGGCTACTCTTGTAGTCCACTTAAACTCTTTTCTATCCCTACTCATTTCTTTAGTTAGGGGTGCACAAATACTACTGAAACTCTTAATAAATTTTTTTGTAAAAACTTGATAGACCATGAAATGGTCTTACCTCTATAACACTCCTCAGGGTAGGCCATTCAATGATAGCTCTCACCTTCTCTGGATCCATTTTAAGACCCCCTGCTGAGACAACAAATCCTAGATACACCAACTCCCTTTTCAAAAAACTTCATTTCTTTAAATTAATCAACAACTTCTCCTCCCTTAGCTTCTAAAACAAAATTCAAATATGCATCAGGCACTCCTCCACTATCTTACTGAAAATTAGAATATCATCCAAATAAACAATAAAAAAAATTCCTAAAAAATTCTTTTAATACCTCATTCATAAGCCACATAAATGTGCTTGGTGCATTAGTTAGCCCAAAGGGAATGACTAACCACTCATGCAAGCCCTCCTTGGTTTTAAAGGTCGTCTTCCATTCATCTCCTTCTCTACTATGGATCTGGTGATATCCGCTCTTCAAATCTATCTTCATGAAGTACTCAGCTCCACTCAAACAATCCCCAATGTCATCCATCCTTGGTAAGGGGAATCTATACTTGATGGTGATCTTGTTGATGGCTCTAGAATTTTTACACATCCGCCATTCCCAATCCTTATTTGGTGCTAGTACTATAGGTACTGCACATCACCTCAAACTCTCTTGAATCAATCCTTTCCACAACAACTCTTGCACTTGTCTGTTCAACTCTTCGCTCTTTGTTGGAGTCATATGATGAGTTGCCTTATTCAAAAAATTGGCTCTAAGAATTAGATCCATCTGATGACTATTCTTTCTTATGGGAGGAAAACCTTCAAGTACGTTATCAGAAATAATAGCTTGAAACTCATTCAAAAATTTTGAAACCTCTACAGGTACCTCAGTAGTATCTTCTTTATCAACTCTAGGGATCAATGCAAAACACATGCTCATTCTTGATACCTTCTAGGAACTTTCTTCCATCAACCAAACAATCTTACATTACTGCATATCTTTTCCTCTACCTCTTTCAAGGGCTTCAACTTAAGACGAATTCCATCCTTTGTCAAAGAATAGGTGTTGGAATTTCCATCATGTAATGCTCATCGATCAAACTACCACGTTCTGCCTAACAACATATGACAAACATCCATAGGCATAATATCACACAATACCTCATCATGGTAATTTCCAATCTTGAACTTTACTAGACATTGTTCATTTACCAAGGCTTTATGATCCTTATGCAACCAAACAATCCGATATGGATTTGGATTCTTCTTCTCTCCAACCACAACTTACTAACCATTTCTTCTGAAACAAGGTTATCAGTACTACCTCCATCAATAATAACATTGAAAAATTTACCTTCACACTTACATCTGGTGCAAAAAAAAATCTTCATTTGAGTTGACTCCTCCACATTCAACAAGGCTCTTCTAGTAACAAAAACCTCTCCTCTTTCTGGATCCTCATAATGTGAAGACTCAACATCTTCATCAATATGTGAAACTTGTACATTACCCTCAGGTCTTCTATTTGTCATTCCTTTATGTTGAGGACACTCATAGGCTCTATGTCCTCCTTCTCCACACTGGAAACAAGTTCCATGGAAGCCTCCTCTTCCCAGTCCTCGTCCAGATCTTCCTCTTCATATTTGGGCTCCATTATTCTGATCATGAGGATGGTAGGTGTTATCTCCTTTCTGGTTCTAGCTACTACTAGATCCTTCCCCCTTCTTTTGATCTTCATATGACCATCCATTGGTCATTCCTCCATGGCCTCCACCTCATTGTTTGTTCTCAAAACTCTTGTTCAGTCATTCTTCAACCTTTAGAGAAAATTGATAAGCATCCTCAATGGTGGTCATTCTTACTAGTGCCAATTCTTTCTGTATGCTTGACTTCAAACCGTTAATATAACGATCAACCTTCTCTTTATTCGCCTCATTATATCCTGTCTAAATCAAGACCTTGTGAAATTCCTCTGTGTATTCTTTCACCATCCTTGTCCCTTGCCTCAAGTTCTGCATCTTCTTGAGCAGCTCCAATTCGTAATGGACTAAATTGTTTCTTCAATTTTCACACCATTCTATCCCATCTAGAAACTTTATCTTTCCCTTGTATTCCTCTTTCTAATTGGACCTCTTTCCACCATGTACTATGTGAACTTTCAATTTTGTCTTTGCAAACCTCACTCTATGAGGATCTTCAGTCTCCTCAAACTCAAAAAATTCCTCGATGCCATTAATCCAATCAATCAATTCTTCAAGATTTAGATTTCCATTAAAATTTGAAACCTCCATTTTAGGTGTCTTCCCAATGCTTGAGATCGCTCGTAGCAATCTTCTTTCTCCAAGATCCATTGGATCTTTATCTTCCTCTTCCATTTCAACTTATATTCCATCTTCATTGTCATCTATGTCTCATTGCACATCTCTTCTTCGAACCTCTTGTTGCAAGGTTTCTAGTTTCCTTCTAAGGGCTCTAGTTTCATATCTAGGTGGATCTCTTCCTCCACCACCTCGGCTTCTACCTCTGCCATATTGGGAAAGTCTTGGATGCATCTTGAACTCAACCCACACTCACAAGTCCTGTTGCAACTGCCTCACATTCGGTGCTTTGTTTCAGGCTCAAGAACTACTTTGATACCACTTCATGAGGGCACACCACCCAAAACCCACATAAATCACAACAAAAAATACCAAAACAGAAGATGCGAGACAAAAAAATGACTCACTTTCAAATATTTTTAGAAAATGAAATTACAGATTCAAAGCTTACATGCTACAACCTCATGGGCTTGATTCATTACAACAAAATCAACTCTAAAATGAAAATCTACTATTCGATTCCACAATTGTACCATCAGGGCCACCTTCTACAACCCCCACTTAACCCTTTTTATTTTCCCCAATAACCACCCTAGAATGTTCTAGAAAGTTCAAATTTCCCCATTTTGTTTTGACACCAAAAGTCCTACTATTTGATTTCTGGCCTAGGAAGAAATTTTTATGAAATTCACTTTTTAGAGGACCAACTTTGCGGGTCCATAACTTTTGATATGGGTCTCTGATTTGCTATTATTGCATATCATTGGAAAGCTTTCAATGAGATCTACAACACATGAACCCACCATAGGTTAGTTCAACCACTTTTTGTGTTGTTTCAGGGCCTCTAAATTTTTATATTTGATTTTGAAGTTGCATTGGAGAAATTTCTTGGAAGGGAAACTTTAATATCTTCCAAACCGTGTAGGGTATTGAGGTGATTCTTTCATGACTAAATTTTTTTTTTAGCTCTGCTCCTTGGGGTATATTTTCATATCCATATGAGCTTATTTATCTTGACTTACTAAAAATATTTTATGACTGGAGATGTTTTTCAGCTCTGCTCCTTGGGGTAAATTTTCACGTCCATACAAGCCCGTTTATGCCGACTTACTAAAAATAGTAAGTGCCTATTTTTCACTATTTTTGATGCCTGATAGTCTTATACCCCTTAAGTGGCATCATTAGAGTCCAAACAACTAAAGAAAATAAAGAAAACAATTTTTTTGGGTGATGCAAGATTACCCCACACCGTTGGATGCTCCTACATCAATTTTTCTTTTTTTTATAACTAGAGGGAGGACCAGACTCTCCAAAGTATGTTGAATTGTCAAGCTCTATGATGAAACCATCTTTATGATCCCCACTTGGTATTCCTTCATGAAGTCCCATGGACAGAAATTTCTTCATCATTCTTAGATGTGTCTAAAATTGGTGGCCCTTATTCATCCCAATCTATTATTTGTGGGTAAACGAGGGGTAAGCCATCATTTGTATCATCAGAAGTCAATGAGTAGGCATATATGGTAAAAAATAAGGCATTGTCAGGATCCCAAAAGGAATCAATTAATTAGTCAATTAATTAATTATCCTCACCCCTTTTATGATTGAGAAATCATTACCACTAATTTCTCACTTTAATTGGTTAACTAAATCTATTTCTCAATCCCACTAACCACTCAACTTGATTTCTTCAATCTCATGGATTATGCAATCTAATTCCTTTGATAATGTAATTAAAATCCTTAATTGGATCAATCAAAAAAGTTAACACTCCAATCTATTTCCTCTCAACAGTTCTCAATTGTTGATCGCGATCTTTGACTATTTCATCTTGATTGTTCATTTTGAACTTGAAAATATATAAAACAATATTCTACCTTCTCACAAATCATCTAGAATTTTCATAGCAAAGAATTGAGCAAGTAATTCTTGAGCATATTAAGAGTTACTATCATCTTATTCTAGTTCACCATTAACACACTTTGAAGCTTTTGTAAACAAAAAATGGAGGCTTTGTATTGATTCAAACACAATCTAACATCATTATGAAAACAAATCTAAAATGGTATGGTAAGACTTGTTTTGTTTTGGATTCATTTAAGTTTCTTAATTTCTTATTTGTTTGGATTCATGGCTTTACATTTCACATTTCATGAGTATGGTTTTGGAATTTAATCTTGTTTGAATTGATTTGGTTTAATTCATTGTTGTTTTCCTTACGCTAATTTCCCCCCTTACATCAATTGGCATGTGTGGTGGGACCTTGGTCCTTAACACTAATCTTTTGGAAAGCTTTTGTAAGTAGTAATAGGTTCTTAAATGCTAATGTCTTTTGTAGGAAACACTATTATTTTTTGAAACATGGAAGTCCCAGAATTTTCACGCGGTTGTGTTTACGGTCTTGTCTCAATTGTACTAAGCTTGACCGCTATTGTTATTTTGGCTGCTACTGTTATTTTGTATGCTATTGTTATTTTGGCCATTGATGTTATTTTTACCACTATTGTACTAAGTTTGATTGCTATTGTTATTTTGGCTACTATTATATTTGTTGTGTTGTAGGTTTCTGACAGAGTTAACTTTTATAGGGCCAATTTTGTCCTAAGAAGGTTTGCAATTTTACATTTTTTTACTGCTATCATATGAATTTGTTGTGGTTGTTCTAGAAAAAAGTCCACTATTGTACCAAACAGATCCACTATTGTTCTATTTTCTATCTTGATCCAATCTACAAAGATTTTCTTTGATTTTTTAATTTTCCTTAACCCTAACAATTGATTGTTTGTTGTGTTTGAGAGGTTTTCTAATATTATTGGTGCAACCATTGCAATATTATGGCATATTTTTCATGAGAACAACTAACACTTTGGTTGCAGATTTGGCGAACAATCCAAGGCCATTTCAACTTTAAAGTATTTTGTAGTTAAAACACTTTTTTTTGGTGCTCCTAAAAGTAAATCTCACATTTCATTTGGTGCTCATAAAATTGAACCTACAAATATCACATTTCAATTAGTGCTCATAAAATTGAACAAGAAAACTTCACATTTCACTTTGATTCTCTTAAAACTAAACAATTAAATCTAACATTTTCATTTTGGTACTTCTAAAACTGAACAAGAAAATCTCACTTTGTTTTAGTGCTCCTCAAATTGAATGTTTTCATTTTTATGTTGTTAAGATGAACACATTTTCATTTGTTGATGCTATTAAGATGAACAATGCAACTTGAAATATTCAACTTGGTGCTATAAAATTGAACAAATCTTTTTTTATTTTCAAATTGATATATCTTGCTTGAACTCTCAAATGCTTTGAATTTGGTGTACCTAAAAAACTGAATTGGTATCTTTTAACAATTCACTTTTTGAGATTAAAATGAAACTACTATAAATTATTTTTCGTGTTCACTATGCTTGGAAAACCAAGTATGTATCCTCTCCTCTAATATCTTTGGATGATCTTGGGTGATGAAAATTACTTTGGGTTTCACATTCATTTATTTTTAGCATCACCTTTGGATTGGGCTTACATAAGAGACACATCCCAAAAGGAGAACTCGAAGGTGACTCAAAGTGGATTTTCCCTCAAGCTGCTATATAAATGATTTTGAAAAAATACAATATTTAACTGGCATTAGCCTTGGCTATGTAATGCCATTCAGAATAGGGAGGTACATTTGTGTATAAGTTCCCCCAGTAGGAGTGGTTAAAGTCTTAATTGGCTTACTATGCACTCGCTAGGTGTCAATCCCTTTAGCAGTGACTAAAAGCTTTATAGTAGTTTTCCCACCTTATTGATTGAGATATTCTACTTGGTGACATGGTTCAATGCAAGGGATGCACACCATACCTTGAGGATACTTTACTCACCATATGAACTCCCTTGAATTGAGACTGAAATCCTTGGCTTAGCATAAGCTACTTGTACCTTTCAGAGGAGAGGGTGATTTGGGTTGTCCTTCCATTCCAAGAGCCCCTATCTATCCATTCTCGAAAGATCTAAGTGTATACATCCCTTTGGGTGTACCTACCCTAACTTTGAAGGAGCTTCCAATTTGTGGGCTTGAAAGTGTTGCCATTGGCCAATTCGACCTTAGGGATAATATTGCTTGAAATGTTTCGATGTTGTTACCAGTTTAAACTTGGGTGATTTTGGCCTCTTATCATCAAAACATTATGATCAGTTTTATACACTTTTATTGATGTGCTTTATCACTTGCCAAATCTCAGATATAATTCTCAAAACATTAGATCAAACCAACATCTCAAAATTGCAAACTTGTCCAAAAAGAATGTTGTCAAATAAATTGGAAAATTTGGAAACATGGCCGCTATTGTCATTCCTACCAATGTTATTCCAAATTATTTCCACAGTTGTACTAAATTTTGACCATTTTTGTCCTAAGTTCTAAATGCTACTATCCTTAAAACTGCCACTTTTTATCAAAGTGGTCATTATTATCTTCTTTGTTCACTAGTTAGAAGAAATGTGAAACAAAGACCACTCTTGATAAACTTATCGCTACTATCTCAGAGAACTTACCACAATTGTCTCAGTTTTCACCACTATTGCTAAAATTTTTGCTATTATCCTCTCTATTTACTAGTCACAAATTTCACACATAAACTACTTTTTCCCATTTTATAGTAGTGGTTCTGCAAAAGAAACTACTACTATCTTGAAACTTACCACTACTATCCTAAATAGAGACCAATTTTGTCCTATTTTATGGTGCAAATCATAAATTAGTTCAAAACTGGTTAATCCATCACCCTTTGAAATAAAGATAATTATACCGGCACCAATTCATCTCAACATCTTTCCATATCCATAAGCAAACCAAAATATCACCTAGTTTTAAGACACAAATCAAACACAAACAACTTGGACTATCCTCTTGCTCTCAATTTCTAAGATATTAACACTGACCTTTGCTTGCAGCCTCAAGGCTAGTTCAAGTAGAGTATCAACATATCCTGTATAAAAATAGAGAAAAATATCGGTCCAAGTCTTGTAAACCTTGTGTCCTAAAGATTAGTTTTATATCAAAATATCCAACTATCCCCAAAACATGTCAATGTCGATCTATCACCCGAATCCAGTTCCACTCTATACACCCATTGGGTCATCATATGCTACAAATTTCAATGATACATCAACTATGGATTCCCCTAATAAAGGTTCTGGATCATCTTATCACATGGAATATTTCAATCAAAATCCTCATCCATATCAAAATCCCCATCAAGGACAAAATCTACAACATAAAATTTCCCTAAATGCACTTGAGAAAATAATTGATACACTAGAAAAAATGTAAAACATGACATATCATCAACACCATGTTCAACACCAAGATATTGAATATCAACAACAAACAAACATCCTTACACAAACACCTCAATATCCACATCAACAACACTTCCAACATCATCAAAACATTGATTCATATAAGCAAAAAAGTCTATTTCCATAACATCAAGTGAATCATTAACATCAATTGTCACAAAATCAAATCCATCAACAATATTAAAAAACGCAACATCAAAAACAAGACCAGTTCTTACAACATCAAAATATGGGTTCATATCATCAAAAACATCCACAATCATCACAACAACAATTGTTGTCATCCCATAACACCACTAAATGTAAATACATGCCTTTAGGGAAGCCAATTGAGGGGGTTTTAAACACATTAGTCAATGTTAAACTTATCACACTCCCAAAATCAAAAGGTAATTATGAACCTATCTATAAGAGAGGGGGACCAACCATGTTCAAGGTCCCAAGTCACAAAGAGCCAAGAGCAGAAGGCTTCCCTAACTTACCTCAGCTTAAAGGGGTGTCTGAAAATGCAGGATGAGAATGATGAGGACTATAACATCCTTCAATCACTCTATGGGCCTGAAACTCAGAATGGGGATCGGTGAGCCAATTTTCAGGTTCAACACTGTGCCTCAGGTAGCTCTCTACCCGAGGATGAAAGCATGGTTCTAGGATGACAACTTGGAACGCTGGCGTCTCTCAGGTGCACTGGCGTTTGTACAACTAGAGGACTAAAGAGACCAAGTTAAACACAGAAAAATAGAATAACAACCTAGCTAATGGTTTTTATGAGAACAAAATAACACTATGAAATAACAAACATATAAATGAACGTCATAAAGTAAATAGATTAATGCTAGGGTGACAAGAATGATCTCACAAAAAATCCTATTTTCCAGCTAGCTCCAAGTAACACATCCACCTACACACAGTGAAGAGGAAAATTGTTGGGTGGTTGTATAGGGGCTTTCCTCAGTCAGACCCCTGTTTAGGTGTTTCCACCTCCACGGATAGCCAAGATAGCAATAATGGAGGAATATATGATAAAGAAAGAAATGAATTAAAGAACACAAATACACTACAAAACTAGTAGGGTACTACCCACCAAATCATAGTGGAGAGGAGTAGAAATATTACCACCTCCACCAAGAGCTCACTGGCTAATGGAGGAGAAAATGAGAGGACCCAAGCCTCTACTACAATGGTGTGGTTCCACACATGCTCTACGGAGTTGACAGAGTGTTTTTTTTGTTGCTATGGAGTGCAAAAGTGTTGCTTGAATACTTGGAGGGAAAGGAGTGAGTGCTAGAATACTTGGAGAATGATCAAGTTGAGTGCTTAGAAGATGCAAAGAGATGAAAAGCATGTAGGAGTGAATTTGAAGAAGAGAATGAAGAAAATAGCCATATTAAGGTTGATTAATTGAAGGGGGCATTAGAAATCGACCTCCAATGAGAAGTGTAATGCCTTTGCAAGCTCCAGATGTAGGAATCTACAAAGGACATAGGTGTGTTGTGTAGACGTTTGTGTGCTACACAAGCCTCCCCAACAGATAAAAAAACTACCAATTGGGATGAAGGTAGTGAGCTGATGTGGAATTTAGCCTTTGAATTTGGTTTTCTAAAGTGAAGAAGGGAAAAAGGGGAATTTTCATAAGGGGTGAAAATTCACTCCTATACATTATTCCCCCACTTTAGCGAGCACAAATACTAATGAGTGCTTTGGTAAAGTAGATCAAAGAAGTAGTAGAGTTAGAAATTGTATACCTGAACCGTCAAGGAAGTAGACCACGATCTAGCGAACTTGAGAGTGCAGGACAAGAAAAAGACTTCATAGCCCTATAGAACTATGAAGCTAAAGAATGAAAGCATCTTATAGGCCTACAGACCTGCAAGGAGGAAACCCTAAAGATCTCTCACGTGGAGGAAGCCCCATGAAGAAAGAACCTCATAGGCCCATAGACCTACAAGGAAGCGTCCCCCAAGATCTCTCACATGGAGGAAGCAAGGAAAGCACCCCACAAACCCACAAACCTATAGGGAAGGTGTCATTCAAGATCTCTCACATGAAGGAAACCCAAAGAAAGAACCCTACAAACCCGCAAACTTGCAGGTAGGTATCCCCCAAGATCTCTCACATGGAGGAAACTAAAGAAAGTTCCCTACAGACCCATAGACCTATAGGGGATCCACCCCCAAGATCTCTCACATGGATGAAGCTCAAAGGAAGTGCCCTACAGGCCCATAGACCTATAGGGAGGTATCCCCCAAAATCTCTCACATGGAGGAAACCAAAGGAAGCACCCTATAGACTCGCAGACCTATAGGGGAGCCACCCCCAAGATCTCTCACATGGAGGAAGCTCAAAGAAAGTGCCATACATGCTTGCAAACCTATAGGGAGGTATCCCCAAAGATATCTCACATGGAGGAAACCCAAAGAAAGTGGACTCCACAAAGTTAGAAGGTGGCTTCACAGGTGCACCCATAAAGCGACATGTATACCTGTAGATAGAACATGTCAAAAAATGGCCATGTAGGCAAGTAGGTGAATAGTCACGTAGACCGTTGACAATTTTGAATACTTTCAAAGGGGTTCCTTGGGAACCTTGGTGTGGAGAAGGGGTCCACTCAAGGGACGCGTTGTTCAAAAGTGCAAAGAAGATGTATTTTTCTCAAATCAATTGATCATTAAGGAATCCTTTTGAAATATGTTCACTTCATCAAGGAATTTGAAAGGAAGAATATGCCCCCATGTGAGGGGAAGATCAAAACTATTCCCACTTCAGAAGAAGGGTTTCGAGTTCTTTCTTTACAAACAAGTGATGAAGGAAACACGTTCCATTAGGGTTTCAAGTCAAGAATGTGATTCTTGAAAAGAAGTTTGTGAATAATCTCAAGAAAAGATTCATTGGAAATGAATGTGTTTTCTGAAAATCAAAATGTTGAAGAAGAGGCATTGTCACACATAAGAGGGACAACTCAAGTAAAGAAGAGAGAAAGATAAAGAAAATAAAAAAAGGAAATAAAGCACGAATAGAGGGCACAGGGGTAGCCTGATATTTTGGGGTCAAAACTGCTCATAAGTATATTTATGTATAGTAATAGTATATAAAATGAACTGTCATCAACCCACTACTACATCAGACCATGTGAAGAATGCGCGAGAAGACAAAGTAAAAATAAAAAAATTGGGTCAACATGGAAGGGAAGCCTAAATGCCCCTAATGCTTTGTATTGTCCCCAATTTATCAAAAATCAAGTCACAAACATGGAAGAATGATGATACAAATAGAAGAAGGTTTACGACACAAAAACCATACCTATATCCAAGCACCAATAGGGGTGACGAGGGTCAATCAGGAACACATAGCACGATCAAAGGGGAACACATCACAACACACACACATATCTAATATAAAGATAAAGAAGAGGCCCCCTCCTAACACTGATCGAACAAGAGGTTTTTCACTTCCCACTCTAGAACATCATAGGGGGAAGAAGGATGAACCTGCAGTGGTGGGATGTTGAGAGGAGGAGCATCCAACCCTCCCACAACAAGGGATAAGGAAGAGGGCCCCGCAAGATCCTCTCCACTAAGCTCTTATGGAGCTAAGGTCAGAAATTTCTCAAATATCACAGAAAAGGATAGAACCTTGTCCAAAGAGTTAAACATGAACTTAATAGGAGTTCCATGTTTCACCTCAATAGAAAAAGAAGGTTGTGCCCAAGATTCATTGCTAGGCTCACCGAGTGACTCGGGAGAAGTGACAAACTCAAGGGAAGCTAGGACTGGTTATGTCACTAGGACAAAACAAGTCAGTGCAGGACCACCTTTTGGGGAAGGTGTGATCCTCTTACTTCCTCCATTGCTAGAAGGACCACTCTCTACCTTCTACTTTGTTGGGTGATGTGAACTCCCCACAGATGAAGTCAGAGGTGCAGAGAAAGAGGAGGTAGAGAGAACCGCAGTAGACACTACCGAAGTGTTTTTTATATCTATAGGTTTTGGGAAAGGTGAAACATCCAAGAGGGACATCAAGAGAGATGGCTCCATTGAAGGAGGGATGAATGTCTGCACCTTTTTGGGGTCAAGTGCATTTGCGCTCACATTAGAATATAGAAGCAATATAGAGCTAGTTTGAATGGAAGCAGAGGGGAGGAGAGAGGAGGATGTGACAAGAGGCCCTCATATAGGGGTGGTTGTATCCTCTTCCTTCCTTTGCAAGGTGGCATGCTCAACCATGAGAGCCTTTCGTTGGTGCTTATCCTCACGCATAAGACGGTTTCTACAACTCTTTGAATTGGAGGTTGTAGGCTGCAATGGAATGAAAGGCTCTTGCTTAGCCATGGGAGTGTCCACTACAGTTGTTTCCAATAGAGTAAAAGACTCCTGAATGGGAGCAATAGGAGCAGGTTGAGATGTAGTGGGGGAAGTCAGCTCAAGTACCTCGATAGTGGGCCTCTTCCTATTCACTTATTTGGGAGTGGGAGTAAGAGGTTGTGGAGGTTGGGACAAATAGGACTCTCCATAGGGGCCTTTTCCTCTACCATATAAGTAGTACCAAGGTCCAGGTGGTTTAGTAGGGAGGTACGATATCCTAATCTTGGGTTTACGCCAAGGAGGGATCATCAGACTCAATGGGTAAAATCCAGGTTTGCTCATCCAATAATCCTCCCAAGAGAGGGTAGTAGACGAGTCATCCTGAGGGGAGGTCACCTTCTCCTTCCATTTTTGAGAAGGGGAGGCAGTTGGTTGTTGTGTTATAGGAAGAGCCAATTTTTGCTGTCCCTTGCCCCTAGTCTTGTACTTTACATATTTTTTGTAAAGCAGGTCTATTCTTGGAGGAAGTAGACCAATTGGGGAGGCCAAAAATGGTATAATGGATATCCCCATGGGACACTAGAGGTTGGTATCTAGTGTCATGCACTACATGCACAACACCTTCATGGGAGAAATTTAGACATTTGTGGATAACAGAGGAAATTCCATTCATAGAAGCTAGCCAAGGTATGCCTAGCTTCATCGTGAACAAATCTAACTTTGAGATGACATCGAAAACTATGTCAATAGCCTTAGGTCTAACTAGGACAGATAGAGTTATCAATCCATAGGGATTCAAGGAGACACCATCATGTGTACAGATGGTAGATTTTTTTTCTTCGTATTCCTTTCTATGTAATGAGTTAAGCCACAACATCTCTTCTCTGATAGCATTCACTCAACTCACAGGGTCTACTAGGACCCCTATCACAATGTTTCCATTGAGGCAAGCAGGAATATAAAGAGGCAAGGGATTTTTATAAGGGTAAGTATTGCAATGTGAACGTTATATCCGGCAAACCGCTCATAGGATGTGCGGTAGAAGTAACTATGACCATGTTGACATAGGCCTCGGGGTAAGTGATAGAATCAGTGGGGTCAACAATCATGTTAGCAGAATGTGATGGAAACAGGTCCGTGTATATCTGCAGTTCACTATTTTCTTTCACCACCAATTTGTTTGCATTTTGTTTGCTACCATCGAGATGAATAGTATCATCCTTGATGTGGTCCTGTATCTCATGACATAGGTGCATACAATGTTCAGTATCATGTTTGTTAACTCAAAGGTACAAACAATAAATACTTGCATAATACCAACTAGGGTATGGTTCCTTAAGAGGTTTAGGGTTTAGCAAGGTTATGATCTTATCCTTCAACAACTTTTACAAGATGGAAGAACAATATTTTGACAACTTTGTGAATTTTCAATTGCATCTGAGGTCATTGTCATCTGCAACGGCTGCTACATTTGCAACAAATTTTCCTTTTCCAGAGATTGACATAATGGATTTTCCTCTAGAATGGGAGCCTGAGGAGGACCCCCTGAACTGAACCACCATCTACTGATACTCTCGTAGGGCTGCACACAAATGTGTGAAAGAAGGGTATTTCATAAGGGAAAAATTCTCTTGCCAAGGCCTTTGTAGGTTCCCTATGAATACTTTTGGCACGTTAGAATCAGGCAGTGGATATGAGATTTGTGAGAAGAGTGCCTGATACTGCATTATGAAATCAGTAATCTTTTCAATGTCACTTTTTTGCATAGGACGAGATCCAAAAATTTCATCTTCAACCTAATGTTAGCTTGAAATTTTCATAAAAATTGGTTTACAAGTTGATGAAATGAGCAAATAGAATTGTCAAGCAAGGACCAATACCATTGAAGTGTTGTATCCTTGAGAGATCAAAGAAATATTTTTGCCATCAATGCATCATGATGGAAGACATTTTTGCATAAAGAATTTTAAAGGTGGACACATGTGTCTATGGGTCCCCTTTTCCACCATATTTCTCAAATTTAGGAATCTCCATTCCTTGAGGGAAGGGAGTGTTCAAGATTGCAACTGACAATGGATTATGCCAGAAGAAGGGTTGGAAGATAGGCTAGGAAAAATCTTGGGAGTGACTCGCTAAGTGGCTCTACATCTTATCCATATTCTAAAGAAGATTGTTTAGAATAGGGTCATTGGAAGATAAAGGGCTAGAGGAACCTCCTCTAGAACCACCACCTGAGCCACCACTAGAACCACCAGTGTGACCACCACCAAAATAACCACCAGAGCCACTGCCACCAGTAGGGCCTCTGCCAGAGCCACCTCCACTTTCGAAGCCACCACCATGACCTCCACTAGAACCACTTCCACTAGCACCACCCCCACTACTAAAGCCACCGCCACTACCAAAGCCTCCACCACTCATCCCATCGAAACCTCCACCACTAGAGGTGACAGGAGGGGTGAAGCTAAAACCCAAGGGGATCTTGTTCATTTTGACATTGTTAGGCCCCTTAGTGGTAGAGGGGATGTTGATTGAGGGTATGACATTGGCCATGTATACAGACATAGGAGGCATTGACAGTCCTAGCTACCTCTCATAATCTTCAAAAGTGGCCCCTTATATAATATTAGGATTGTTTGGAGGATCACATGCATAAGTTAGAATAGAGAGGCTATCCAAGATTTCTATGTTTGTCTGGTCTTTTCCCACCATGTACTTTAGTTCATTGATAACCCAGGTGGCCCTAGCCAACTTCGGGTCTCTTTCCAAGTGATGTTCCAAGTCACCCAACCCTTTGCTAAGGGTGGAGACATATTTTTTGGGTATGTGAATAGCTCATGCTCATCTATCGACGATGGTGTAGGAGACACAGGAGGAGTAGGTACATGATCGATCTCATCAGAGAATCCTATCTCACCCCTTGACAACTACTCCTACATAGCCAGACCAATGGCGGGACTAGAGAAAAGGCATGTAGAGAAACCAGTAGTGACCTTTGTCCTTCCCATCGGGAGGTGTCATATACTTCTCCTAACAATATACTTGGAGGTTGTGACTAGGTTGTGATGCTCATAAACCTTCACAACACTTGGGTACAACAACCACAAGGAACAAGGGGGAAAGCCTCAACACCAACGGATGAATAGGCGTTGGTTCATGTCAAGTTCACCAAAAATGTAAGAGAGCAGGACCAACCATGTTTAAGGCCCCAGGTCATGGAGAGCCAAGAGTGGAAGGCTTCCCTAACTTACCTTAGCTTAAAGGGGTGTCGAGAAATGTAGGACAAGAATGATGACAAATATAAGGTCCTTCAATAACTCTACAGACCCAAAACTCAGAATGGGACTAGGCGAGCTAGTTTTTGGGTTCAACATTGTGCCTTAGGTAGCTCTCTGCCTAAGGAAAAAAGCACAATTCTAGGATGACAGTGTGGCACACTGGTGTCTCTCAGGTGTGCTGGTGTCTGTTCAACTAGAGGACTAAAGAGACAAGGTTAAACACAAGAAAACAAACTAGCATCCTAGCTAATGGTTTTTAGGAGGATAAAATAACACTATGAAATAAGAAACATATAGACAAACATGATAAAGTAAATAAATTAATGCTAGGGTGACAAGAATGATCTCATAGAAAAGCATGTTCACCAGCTAGCTCCAAGTAACACATCCACCTACACACAATGAAGAGGAATTTTTTTTGGTGGCTATATAGGGGCCTCCCTCAATCAAACCCCTGTTTAGGTGTTTCCACCTCCACAGAATACCAAGATAGCGATAATGGAGGAATATATGATAAAGAAAAAAAATGAAGTAAAGAACAAAAAAGCACTACAAAAATAGTAGGGTGTTACCCACCAAATCATAGAGGAGAGGAGTAGAAAGCTTACAACCTCCACCAAGAGCTCACTGGCTAATGGAGGAGAAAATGAGAGGACTCAATCCTCTACTACAATGGTGTTGGTTCCACACTTTCTCTATGGAGTTGACATAATGTTGTTGCTATGGAGTGCAAAAATGCTGCTTGAATGCTTGGAGGGAAAGGAGTGAATGCTAGAATGCTTGGAGAATGGTCAAGTTGAGTGCTTAGAATATGCAAAGAGATGAAAAGCATGTAGAAGGAGTGAATTTAAAGGAGAGAATGAAGAAAATGACCATATTCAGGTCGGTTAGTCAAATGAGAAGTGTAATGCCTCTATAGGCTCTAGACGCAAGAATCTACCAGGGACGTAAGCACGTTGTGAAAATGTTTGCATGTTGTGTGGGTGTCCCTGATAGTTATTCCTTTTCTGACACAAAAAATAACCACCAAGTGGGATGAAGGCAGTGGGCTGATGTGGAATTTATCCTTCGAATTTGGTTTTCTAAAGTGAAGAAGGGGAAATGGGGAAATTGCATAAGGGGTGCAAATTTGCTCCTATACACTATCCTCAAAACCCTATGGTATGATGACAACACTTATTGTGAATATCATAAAGTAAAATGTCATGATGCATCCAATTTTTTTAAACTCAAAAATATCATCGAAGACCTAATTGATCAAGGAGAAATAGTTATTGAAGACAACATTCAAGGTTCAACTACTAATGATAACAGTGACAATGTCTCAAACTCAAATGTTGAAAATAATGATCAAGATCTATCTACCACTAATCACATGGAAGATGTCTCTACACCACCTAATGAGCAAGAGTACATACATCAAAATCAATCACCAAATTCTAACAATGATCCAATTCAAGAAATCTTAACATCATTTGATCTCATAGTTGAAAACATTGACAATATCTCAACCTTGAATGTTGAAGACAATGATCCTGTTGGCAATGTCTCTACATCATCCAATGAGAAAGAGGGCATAAATCAAGAATCTTTCCCAAAGAATGATCAAAATCAATCACCAAATTCTAGCAATGATCCAGTCCAAGAAATATTAACATCATCCAACGTCATGGTAGTACATATTGATGATCAAAAGACTCTTATTCCAACACTTATACCTAATGCAAAAAATCTAATCCAAGAGCTATCACCCATATGTGCGCATTTTGAGGAAATCCAAGGATCCTTTACAAAAAATCCCTTTTTTGAAATTGATTTGTTTCAAGAGCACGAACCAAAGCATAAAGAATATAACACCACATGAAGTCAAGATCAAGAATCCCTATCATCAAAATACTATAATGACTTGGAAGATATCTTCCAAGACATCCAGTGTTTTCCAAAAGAAGAAAAAATGCATATACCAAGTGCACATACATCTACCCATGAGATGCTTACTCCTAAAGGACATGTATATGGTCTTCATCTAAAACAAGAGTCTCATACTCTTGATATCATTACGGTGAGAAACCTAAAGTTAAAATGAAACAAGTCATTGAAAAAGAGCAAGGTGATATGGCACTATATGCAATCTATCATGAAGAAAGGAAGTAATTGTAGGTTGGAGATGAAAAATGCAAGAAAGGGGTAGATGTTACTATGTTGAGAAGGTCACCAAAAGAGTGTGAGAAGTAGGGTAATCAAGGTTGTTATCTGTTTTGTTTGAAGTTCTTAGCAGTTGTTTATTTTGCCAAGTTCACCTACCTATGTCACATGTTCAAGAAACCTCAAGTGAAGATGAAACCACTATGGAAATATTTCAAAGAAGGTCATATGTAGGGGTCTATACAGATTAAGCAATGGATTTCATACATGATTCTCAAGTTGCTACCTTCTATTCGAGCGGAGTTTGAATCTTTTCTTTGCATAGGAGTATGGTGTAGGAGTAGCCATGTGATTTTGGTTTTTCATTTTTTTTGGTTTTGTATCTCTCTTATGTAATAATTTCATTTTGTATCATCTTCATTTTTGTAAGGGTATAAATGAGGTCTTAGTAGGATATATGTG
Source organism: Sequoia sempervirens (assembly GCA_007258455.2). Taxonomy (NCBI): domain Eukaryota; kingdom Viridiplantae; phylum Streptophyta; class Pinopsida; order Cupressales; family Cupressaceae; genus Sequoia; species Sequoia sempervirens. The sequence goes on along the minus strand of VDFB02281492.1, from coordinate 378,202,295 downwards.
GTAAAGTTTTCAAAAATGTAAAAGTTGTTATATGTGGTAAAAGTTGTCAATATTATCAAAAAAGTTGCAAAATATGGAATTTGAAGAGTCACATGATGTAAATGAAGAAATAAAGTGATTGAGGCATCAAATTCATAAAATATTGGAACATGTTGAAATAACCTTGGAATGGTCGAAGCCAAGGTTGGAGAGGTCGTGGTTATTGAAAATATTGAAGTTGGAATAATAAAACATCTATGTTTTCTGCTTTTCTGAAACATTTTTCTATCTTATGATGATTGGTGTAGACTTGTATAGCCTCACCATAGACTAAAACCTATTGTAATTGGTGGTGCTATGAATCTTTTTTATTATCCTTTTTGTATCACTCAATTTCATTATGTTTCAAGCAAGTTAGATCCATTTTACTAAAAACTGGCAGAAACCCTAGTTAGGGTAAAAGTGAGCAAACAAACCATTTTTTGAAGGGTTTTGTACAAAGTGACCAACCATAATTTTGATTTATGTTGTATAAAGTTGAAATGGTTATTTGAAACTATGTTTATATTTTTGGTATCAAGTCTGGTTTGAAAGTTATGACCAAAAAATATGAATTTGTTGCTCCACTTCAAGACTAGTCAAGATTAGAACAATCAAGTTTTGAACCTTTCCTTCCAAAGTAACCATATATAATTTATTTATATATTGAAAAGGGCCCAAATGGGTATCTAAATATGTTCTTACCATTTTGGTACCAAGTCTGCCTTCGAAGTTGTGCCTAGATTTGTCTTTTTGGAGTACTACAAGGATTTAGGTTTGTTTGTGAAGGGATGATATGTAGAACAAAGAATATGAGTTTTGTGATTCACCTTTGGTCTAAAAATGTTGTCCCCACTTTTTCTAGAGTGTTCCAAGTGTTGGGTGAAAGGGCTGAGGCATTGATGCCTTATTTGTGCTTTTTAACCCAAGTTGAGAAGTATGTGTCAATTGAGAAGAGTTTGAATTTGAGGATCATGGAGACTAAGTTCATTACCCTATGTTGTTGAAAAAATTGTGTCTGCCCCTACCTCTACATCATATGCTAACATTTTCTCACATACTATTACATTCTAACATTGATGTTTCCATAAGAACATTCATTGTTTTAACAAAACATTTATTGTTTCCTACTAAATAGTCATAAAGTAAGTTGTTTTCATATGAACATTGTTCTAAAAAAAAAATACTATTTCCTACTAAACCATCATAAAGTATGTTGTTTGCATATGAACATTCATTTTTTTAACAAAACATCTACTATTTCCTACTAAACAGTCATAAAGTAAGTTGTTTGCATATGAACATTCATTGTTTTAACAAAACATGTACTATTTCCTACTAAACAGTCATAAAGTAAGTTGTTTTCATATGAATATTCATTGTTTTAAAAAAAAATGTATTTTTTCCTACTAAACAGTCATAAAGTAAGTTGTTTGCATACTAAATAGTTTATAGAGAAAAGTTGTTTCCAACTATTAAAACAATTTTTCAATAAAATAGAGTCATTTTCTAAAGAATAGCTTTTATTTATATCAATACACTTTTGTTTCAAAGTAACAAAATATATTTAAAGAAACTTAATGTTTTTTACTCATTTTGTTGATCATAATTTATTTACATGCTACATATTCACTTACAAGTAAATGTTCACCATTTAATACTGAACGGGTTTTTCCATTATGAACAAAAAATGAACAAGTCAGATAACATAGTTTCAATCCTTAAGAACAAAATGTCTATTATCTAGATCTTAAAGACTTTCATCACTGGATTCACTAAGAGCAGCTTTAATATTATAAAGAAACCAAATTTGACATGCTTGTCAATGAATTTCTTAAGAAAATGTTTTAGTTAAGAAAACAAGGAGGTTTCAGGATCAAACAATACTTTTTCCTACTTGGATTGCAACAAATAAACCAAATTTTTTCTAGATTTTGACCCATTTCTATGGTTAGGTACTTCTTATCTTAACCTCTAGTTTCATTCAAAGTTACCCTTATGGGAATACTGGCTTATTCCTTAATTCATGCTGCTCTATATTTATGCATACTCATATCTAATATTAAACCAAATAAATTATACAATCGATCATGAGGATTGATTATTTCAAGTTTACAAAGAACTATTCTCAAAAATTCCCTCGATTCTTCAAATCGAGGCTTCTTCTTTATACAAATATGTTTACCACAGTCTTGCATAAGGATGGATTTCCCCTTAACCATAATTGGCTAGGCCGATAATGGAAGGCATTTGGCTTTTAAAGATAACACTATCCACACATATCGATGGTATCATAGAGGCTTATTTCCTCATTACATGGGTTCAATAGGAAAACCTTAACAAAATTGACATCTATTGGTACTCATTCAATCGGAATATGATTTATGGTAGCCATGATATTGCTTATTCTATTGCTCAAGCAAACATTCTTGACAATCACTTCTTATGAATTCAATGCCTCGAATGGCTTGATTCATAATATTAACAAGATTAGGTTGTAGGCCATGCGATACCCTAGAGGGTGATCGCCAAATCTATACATTCGGCTTAAGCCAAAACACAAAGACATAAACATTGTACGCCTCTATACTATCGGTTCTACCAACATAAGTAGTAATAAACACTAGCTAAAACAATGAAAGGATATGATAGTGATTTCAATATTAATTCAAGAATAGAATACCTCAATGGATGAGCCCTTCGATTGAATATTTTCTATGATTTTTCCTACAAATTTGATCTCTCTTTCTGCCTTTTTGGATGCTTGTTGATTTTCTTCCAAATCGATCCCCTACTTTTTACCCACCACCTTCTATTCAAAAATGGTAAAAACCCCCACTTTTGAATGCAACTGGGTGCTAATATTATGGTTGTTTCCTTCCATAGCCACCCTCTAATTTTGAATGATAACTTTATTATTAGGTAGGTCACGACCATCGTGGGTCTGCCTCTTCATTTATTTTTCCATAGTTTGACTCTTAATGCATTAGTTATCAACTTAATTTCAATTCAAATTCAAATATGTACACGTATGTATATGTACACACACACACACACACACACATATATATATATATATATATATTTGTATCTCTATGTATTTAAATGATTTCATTTACATCTTACCATGCATTCGAATAATTTATATATCTATATATATATATATATATATGTTTTCTAAATAAAACACTCTTATACAAGTTTCTTGTTTTAAGTTTCTTCAAATCATAAGGTTTGAATAGACAATTAAATCTACTAATCATTCATTTGCAAGCACTGAAATAGTTTAAATTGAGAAAATTTTGTTTTCTTATATATGAAAATCAATCAATTGCAAGTCATCATGCCATTGTGGTGTGTGCACCTAGATCCCAACTGGCTTACCATTTGATCTAGCTAAATAATCCTACTTCAACTAAGTTCTCATCCTTCAACCTGTCACCCTACAACTGCACACACTTACACTTGCAAATTTATTAGTAATGTTCAATTCTTGATGACATATAAAATAGTTTTCAAAAATTCACAAAGTCAATATTAGTAAACTCCTTTCATTCAATTTTTTTGAATATCCTAGAATCTCCATTTAATATTTAATTGAATTTCATCAATAATTCAATTTTCCATATTATGAAAAGTATTTAATAAAATTGGGTTATGACATGGGGATTCTTCCTCGCGCTTCCACTGGGATGGTCGATTAGTTGTGTTAGTATCGGGAAAGAACGAGGCTATGGAAAACATGGTCTTTGTTCCATTAAACAAAAATAATATAGGATGTAATAGAAATTTTACCAAATTATAAAAATCATATAATAGTGTCTTGCAAAAATTATTAAAAGATAAAGTTATAACATTTCCTAATATTTGACCACTGTTTGAGCTGTATCCTCAATTGTATGATTCTCAAAACTTCTATCAATTCCACTAAGTTCTTAGACATGATACTAAAAGATGTGTACGCTTGTGTCATGTAATTTAGGACCACATCAATGATAGGACTATACATCTTGATGATAGAAGAAAAAACTCTAACAAGTCTATAGAAAAGCCTAACAACCAACTATAGATATACACAAATCCTTTCCTGTCACACTCAGCTAATTTGGTTGTTCTTTCTTCATCTTCCTTCAATGTTTCCCCAAATGAATATGTGAATATGGTCTCATTCACTCCAATTTCTCTTGTAGACCATTTGATTGTTGTACTTTACATTACATTAACCTCACATGATCTACCCTTAAACAAGGAGTTTTCTCTGCTTTATGTTCCCACTTGAATCAATGGTAACATTGTCATAGGTGTTATGGTTCATCTATTGAGTCATGTGAATATTATCATGGAGGAGGCCTTGTTTATCAACAATTTTCACAAGGAGAAATATGATGGGTTGCAGCCCACCCTTCGCACTCATGATTGGTTTTCTATTGCACCTATGAGAACAATTTTTTTGTCAATCTTGGTAGGACCTAAGGCTTTGGGCATCCCATTTGTTGTGATCCTAGAGTTTGAATTATTCAAAGTGAAGCTGTGAATTCTATGGCTAGCCTCCATGAATGCAGCCACTTCTATTGTCCACAAATGTCTAAAGTTTTTGTTGGTGTAAATAGGTTTTTTCCTTTTATAGATTGTCTTAAGCTTAACTTAGGACGTATATTTAATATTTGCATAGTGGATCATTTAATAATGTTCCTGCATTTCTCTCAGGTAGTTTCACCCGTGATTCATCAGTGAGTCTATTCATCGCCTTTCCTTTCCCATTTAATAGGCTTCTATGTACATTACTCATCATCTTATCTTAGCTTTTAATAAAGCTTATAACATATTTGGTGATTATTTTCTCGGCTATGAGGGTTGAGTTGTAGGTTGTTCCTAGGTGATTTGGAGCTTTGCTCAAAAATAGTATCAGAGCAGACCTCTTGTTGGCACTCTCAAATTTTGCAAATTTGAGATGCTAATTTTGAAATTTTGCCTTCGAAGTACACCTGAAGAATCTGCCTAATTGACCCACTTTGAAGGGTCATAATTCGATGCCTATTGATTTTGGTTTAAATCCCATTTCCACGCTCACTCATGTGTCCTATGTGAGTATGCATGTAAATTTTTAGATTCATGTGATAAGTTTTGTCAGGGTTTCGAAAAGCAAAGTTGGAGGGTTTTAGCACTTTTATGCTGTTTGCAAATGTTCAGTTTTACAAAGTAGCCTCCCATTTGAGCTTGCATTTTGCAACTGGATGATCGTCATGTGAAAATGAATGTTGTTCTACATTCTCCATACCAAGATGATATCACATGTCAGGTTTCAGATCCTCATGAGTTAATTTGCTATTTTTAGCATATCAAAACCAGATGCAATTTCTCTTGTTTTGCATCTACATTTCTGACAACCTTTCTAAGAGGTCAACTTTGAACTTCAGTGTCTTTTGATGGGTGATGATTAAAAGAAATTATTCTTACACACGTGCTCATTGCACCAACATGATCTATTGTGTCTAGTGGTGGCTTGCCAGGAGTTGATTTGATATTTTATCGAAGAGGTGATTTGGTCAGTTTTAATTGGTTTCAAACAATTGATTGTTGCATAAAGTCCGAGAGGGAAAATTTTCCAATTAATAACTTTTTCCTCGTGATTTATTTCTTTGAGCCATCTTTTGCACTCAATTCCTAGGACAGATGTTTGCATGCTTGCAAGTTTTTATCTCTCCAAGGGGTCATTTGACTAGTTTTCAAGGCCGATTCCAGAGTTAACCTGGCCAGTTTTGCAAACATGTCAAAAAGTGAGTTTTAATGAAAACCCATTTCATCTTTTCATATTTGAAGCATCCTGAAGTTGTCTCATCTCAATTTGGCTTAAATTTGTTTGAAAACAATTTTTTTTTAGTTAGGCCACATGGGGCCCGACATGCTTTGCACAATTGTGGAACTGTAAGTTTTGCAATATTGCATTATTTTCAAGTAAATTAGTTGGTATAGGGCAGTCACATGGAAATTTTCATGTTTGCATTCATGAAAATATCACCTTCAAATAGATGAGGTGTGTTCTTCTCTTCATTATGGGTTTGGTACTATCGAGGGAGAGTTGGATTGTTATGTAAATGAAGCAAAGACATTTGTCGTAAGAATGAATCCCTCTTTTACAATAAGTTTTCAAATAAATTAGACACTAGTGGATGTGAAGATTTTGATGTTGGATCTTGTGCTTAAAAACAATTATGCTTATGGAGTTGTGCCAAGAAATAAAGTTACAATGAAATGCAAGAGGTTGGTATCTTATTTGAATTGTCATGGGACAAAGCCACAACACACCTAAATCTGATATGCCACATTGGATTTGGATTCTTTTCCATGAGGACTCTTTATATTTTGGAAAGCCAAAATGTGAAATTCATAACAATATACTCAAGTCAAAGTTAGATTTTAGAAATTTTTGCGCAAATGCAATTGTTAAGGTATGGGAATCCATCAACAAGTATGGAGACAGGTAAAAGCTCGACCTGAGGGCAACAAATGAGTGAGAAACAAGGATGCACACAATGGAGTTGAAAGACTATAGACACCCATCAAGGCATACATTAAGGAGAAGCCACACAATGTTAGGGCAATGGGAGGGCACGACCTACAACTAGGTGGGCACCATATGATCATTGAAGAGTTTTAGAAACTCTAAAAAAAATTCACAAATCATGCTGGACAAAATGCCACTCTTGCAAAAAAAACCCAGAATGTACCTATGAAAGGCTTGAGAAACTTTCAGCTATTCAACAAACTGGAGATGGGGTACACATTTTTTTTGGTTATTCTGCCTCATAATGTGGTCTATGGAATGCCATCATCAAGCCGAGAGTTGAAGAGCAACAAAAATGCAATGAGAAAACAAGAGAATTAGGGAAAAATATGAAACACAAAGGAGACCAGCCAAGATCAAACGGTGGAGATGAAGAGTTCACACCAGCTAAATCCCAAACCTACCCTAAGAGCTCGCAGAAATAAACTGCTCACGGGTTATTTCCCGTGAGGTGAGCGAGGTGGTGACACGTGGTGTGGGCCCGATAAAATTGAGTGCTCCCATAAGGAATTGAAAGAGGCCATTTAATTTTAAGTGGTATAAAGCTTTTTATCGCTCGATGAAATATTAATGGCTACCACATTTGAAATGATAAGTGGTGGGCTTGGGAGATGAAAAGCATGGGGAATGTTTTAAATAAAACATTTAAATGTAATGAAAGAAAGTGAATGTTATTCCCTGCTCGGGAATAAAATGTAAATGTGGAAAGGAGGGTCGAGTAAAAGGTTTTAAAATCTTCATTTTATATTTTGGGCATGAGATAAACTAAGGGATTAAATGTGCCCAGGTAAAATACCCAAGAAGATCTTGTGCAAATAAATATTTTAAATGAATCATTTAAAATATTTCAAGTGGCATGCTCACGCAGGGTCCATTTTTAAAGTGAATACTTATTCACTAGGGGGGAATGTTTTAAATGCATGTGAAAGTAATTGCACAAAGGATTACATGTGAAATATTCCCTGCTGGGGAATAAAAGTGTAAAGAGTGAATATTTTATAACTAGGAATTAAAATATAAATGAAGGCATGGGATAATTGATAAAGTGAATTAATTCACTTTATGAGTGAATATTATATGCTGGGGAATAAATAAAGTGCAGCTCCAGCATAGTAAAGAGTAGAAATATGAATTTTCATGAGGAACAAAATTATTTTCACACAGCAGGTAAATAATGGAGAATGTTTACATGGGTAAGTTCTTTGTTGCTCAACAACAGATTGCAGATGCATTTTGGAGGAAAAATTGGTTACAAAGAGAGGAGAGAGGGTTCTCTTTGTTGATCAACGGTGAAGAGGTTTTCAGATGGCATCTCCAGATCAGCTTTAGGGCTTCTTCTAGAATTCTCTATTCTCCTTTATCTTCTTTTCTTCTCTCATTGTAAGAGGTTTTTAGGTTGATTTTGAGGTTTGGTATGGGGTTGGGTAGATAGAGAAATGTTGAAATTTTGAGTCATTTTGTGTCTATAAGCTGCAATTTCTGATTTTATGAGCAAATACAACCAGTTTATTTAAATAAATCATGAAAGTGTTTGCACATTCATGAATATCTTCAAATTGTCTCCAGATCTATATATTTTCAGTCATTTAAATTCAATAATACCAAGTATCTTTGAGTTTGGCATCTCAATTTCATGAGGTTGTGTTATTTGTTTATGAGTTTATTTCAATGAAATGGTTAAATACTTTGAATAGATGATTGTGATTGAAGTGTGCAGGTTGGATTTGGTAAGCAGAGTTTGATTGATAACAAGAGAGGATTTGTTAATGTAAGACATTAATAGTTGATGCAAAGCATTAACAATTTAAATCCACTAGATGAGTTTAGTTTGCTGATGAATTCATCTTATGTGTTTGACTCCATGGCCCAGAATTGGCATTGATCTATTATTCAGTTTTGTGCATCTCATAAACACTCTTAAATCATTAAATCTTTCAATCATGATGTATGTGTTATAAAGAGTTATTTGTTTCCTAGTATTAGGTGGTTACTAACTTAAAGGTCTACCAAGCCTTCAGTACATAACATCTATTTGCATTTCATAGGAACAAATATGTGTTGAAGTGTTCTTGAGGAATGAAGAGATCAAATCAACACAAAAAGGAATACCCTCCTTGGTCCCACAGAGCCTAAAGAGTAGGGGTGAAAGCCTGAAATTCTTTACCCATTAGTTGGCCACTAATCCTTGGTGATTTTTGAGTATAGAGGTTGGCATCCCCTTAGAAGATTCCAAAGGTTAGCTAGAAAACCCACCAACACCTCCCACCCTTCCTTCTGCTAAGGATTTTTTGCCTATTAGTGAGCTCGAGAGCTGAGATCACTGATGTTTTGGCAGACCTATGTGTGGTTAGCATGCACCTTTATCAAGATTTTAATTGGGAAAATATTTGGATCTGCATTGATCGGTGTCTAATCTATCTATGCAATCATCAATGGGTATAGTCTTCATTGGATTGGCTGCATCAGCTTGTTTGGTTGGCATATGAGAGATTTTCTTCGACCTTCATTCTAATTGTTAGTCGCTTCCTTTTCAATCTTTCTATTCATTTCTTGGTTCATCAGCACTAGCTTTTCAATGATCGGTGGTATGTATGACATTTAATTCACAAGGTTAAAAATCGTCATTGTCATTGGCATTTTTTGATCATCTCAACGGGTTTTATTTATCTGCCAATTCACTGTGGCATTTAAAATTGTCATTTGGCATATACCAACGGACCTATCTAATCATTATAGCTACCATAAACATAGACATCAGCTTGTATTATCGCTTCCGTGGTCGATTTCATCAATTTATGTATGCCTTTATATTTGAATTGGCGATCAAATCTTGCTCATTAGTCACTGGCTTGTCCATTTGGAAGAACTCCAATGACTTTTGTTTCCCACCATTTGCTAAGATTTTCTCATCGGACCTGGTCCTAGCTCTATCGGTGGACTAGCATACATTGCATGACATTCTCCATTGGATCGACTTGGTTACATCTAAATTGAGGTCGACTATAAATTTTCCCTACCTATCATTGGCTTGACATTTATTTCTCACTGCAGAGTTTTTTATATACACAATGTTGTAATTTATGTGTAGTCATATCTTATCATTGTCACTGTCAAATTATTATATATATATATATTAAAAGCTTTGCATTTGTTAAAATGTCGACTATGTATATTGTTTTGGCCAATGGTTTATTTATAGTTTCCCACAATCAAAGCCTAACAATATATGTAGCAATGTGGTCATATGAATGACCCTAGACCGGTATTTTTAGCCCCTGGGTGCATGATTTTGCTCTATTTTGGCTTTTGAGTTTCTGATTTGGTCCCCCAAGTGCCTTCTTATATGCCTTTTTTCATTTTTTCATAATTTTTGCAAACGAAAGTTATTTTTTAGAAACAAGATATCGTTGGAAAGTTGATTCCATCCTCTATACAGATCTGAGATTACTTTTCATCATAGAGGCAGATGTGAACATTCATCAATGCATGCACTATATTTCTTGTTTGTGTGCATTAGGTTTACATTATTTGATCTTTGTACTTCAGTTCAGTTCCAGATCATCTTTCAATCGATTGTTGCTTCATAGATTCCAAATATGTGCCAGTTTGTGAGTTTTCTAGTCTTCCTTGGCATCGGGTCTACTGTTTCTTTATCATGATTCTGACTTGAGTCCTTGAGTGACTCTAATATGGTTTTTAGCAAATAGAAGTATCTTTCCTTGATTTTTCGCATTCAGGATTCCAGTGTTACTCCACAAGTATACTTCCAGTGATTCCTTTTGTAGAAGGTTATCTCATTATGGGGGGGGGGTTCTATGATCTCTCTTGTCATCCTTTGTATGGATAGAGATTGATTGGATTTTTGATGGATATCATTATTGTATTTTATCTCTCTTTTGGGGGGGAGTTTTGTCCCACTAGGTTTTCTCCTTTTCTCTGGTTGTGAGAGATTGCATTGCATTTCATTTGTACATGAGTAACTAATATGGCCTCATAGCTGGGACTCATATTTTCATTTCATCTTGCATAATAATCTCCCTAAGTTTGCACTTAAGGGGGGGTGTTGGTGTAAATAGGTTTTTTCCTTTTACACATTGTCTTAAGCTTAAATTAGGACATATATTTAATATTTGCATAGTGGATCATTTAATAATGTTCCCGCATTTGTCTCAGGTAGTTTCACCTATGATTCATCGGTGAGTCTATTCACTGCCTTTCCTTTCCTATTTAATAGGCTTCTATGTACATTATTCATCATTTTATCTTAGCTTTTAATAAATCTTATCACATATTTGGTGATTATTTTCTTGATTGTGAGGGTTGAGTTGTAGGTTGTTCCTAGTTGATTTGGAGCTTTTCTCCAACAGTTTTTCCATGAGGGTACCATGCACATTGTATAAGATACTAGATGCAAGCCACTGGTAGCATGTGGGGGATTCTTCCTCAACTATTTTTGGCCCACCCTAGTTGGAACCCTCCCTCCTTAGGAAATCTCTTGTATAGAGCATATTGCAGATATAAGACCATGGACTCGGTGTTGAAAGGTTGTTTTCCCCCATTGCCTTATGTTGTGTCTCTAAAGGCTTATCTATGTGCACAACATCAAGCTTCATCCTCTACCCCTCCAAAGGGGAAGGATGATACTTCTCTTTCCCTCAATCCTTCTCTTACTAGTTTCTCTATTTCATCTTCTTCTACACCTTCCACTTCCTCTTCCCAAGCCTTAGTGGCATCCTCTATTCTTACTATTATGCCTAGCACAGAAAGAGGAAAGGAAACCATACTATGGAAGTTGAAGTCCCTAGTTTTCTAGCTTCCTATTTTACCCATGGTTCCTTGAACCACCATTTACGGTATGGGGAGGAATTTGCATGGGTTTGTTCCTATGTTTAGGCCTTTGCTTATTCCTCCACCTGCTCTGAGAGAAGAGAAAGGAAAGAATCCTTTTTTTGAGATGCCTATCTCTATTTATGCTCTTGTGTCTCTTGCTCCCCATGCTCCTCCTAAGGAGACCAACCTCCCACTAGCAACAGTTGTGGAGGTTGCTCCTGTGGTAGAGTAGGATCCAACAACCTCTTCTTAGGCTATTCCTTTTAGTGCCCATAGCTAACATAACTGGATTGTGCGTGAGTGTAAGTGTTGGAAAAAGGCTCTAGCTAAGGTGACCATGGATTTGTAGAAGAGTGGGGAAGAGCATGTTATTATTATTGCTTCCCCTATCCTTTCTTCTTCTTTAGTTCCCATCACCTCAATTCTTCTTTCAAATTCATCAATGGATCATGATTAACCTCACCCCAAAAGAGTGCAGGTGTTCATTGCTCCTTCGATAGAGCCTCCCTTCTTACCTCTCTTCCCAATATTCCTCCTTTTTTCGTAGCCTATGGACATGCCTCATACAAAGGTGGTGTCATCTATGGCTCTATCTCCTTCTGCTTCAACTTCATCTTTGGGTATTTTGCATCCTCTGATGAAGCACAAGTCCAAGGATGACCTTCATTCAGCCAAGGGTCATAAGAAATCCTCATCTCTTATGGAGTCTTGTTCTACTTTATATTGTATCATCCTTGTGATGGAGGTAGCCCTTACATTGTTGGGAAAATGTGTCTCAACACAATTTATTGATAAAATGTATGTTGGTATATGGTGATTGATCATGCAAATAATGTACACTCGTAGCAAGATGTGGGGGTTTTTTCCTGCTGACATGTCAAGGATTTTTCCTACTGACATGTCAAGCTTTTTCTGCTAACACATCAAATGAAAAATGACCTTGTAAAGCCCTAATTCTATAAGGTTCCAAAAATCTTGTTATAAGTGGGTGGGATATATGTAGACGGGGGTGTATTCTAAGAGTCTGATAGTAGTTGTGTTGTCTCTTCATCTTTGGTGGTGATACTCCTATGAGAAGATTACTTTGCAAGTATATTTTAATCTTTTGATTTCTGAATAATATATTGGGTGGCTTTTGGAGTGTGGGGTTTTTCTCCCAAAAGGGTTTTCCTCACATAAATCATTGTGTTGTGGTATGCATGATATTTGTGTTTATTTTTGTCTAATTTTTTGTAACTATTAAAGATATGTAAAAGTTTTTGCATTTTTCTCCTCTCAAGGTTAGTGTAGGAAGTTGTTCCACTACCTTAGCTTCCTTACATGCATCCTTTGATTTTTTCACTTCTCCTCTTCCCAAGGTTGACAGTGACTCTCAGGTGTCTTTTTCTTCTCTTTATCAGTTGACACATGGCACTCCTATCAAGTGCATGTTTAACTCGTTGGAGGATATCCTGACTTTGTCCTCAATCTTTGAGAGATAGATGACCCTATTCTTACAAGAGCTCACTAAAGAAAATCTCGATGGGTTCTCTTCCTTGGCCCTTGTCATGGGTGAGTCAATTGGTGCAATCCTTGCTATCCCTCCCCTCTAGGATTGTCCTCCCTCCCTTTACAATGATCTAAATTTGGAATAGGATGACTTGTTGGTGGATTCATATTAGGGTTGCACTTCTTCTACATCTTTATATTAGATTTGTGTGCTTGTTTGTGTTCCCTTGAACTTGTTTGTATGTGTTTTTTGCTCTTTCCTAGAGGACCCTTACTACCCTTGTAGTTGCTTGGATACAGGTGTAAGAATCTTCCATAACCTTCTATTTTTTTCATCCTTCTTCTATGTGTCATTAACTTTTGTTTTCACGTTGGGGTGATGAAAAGTGTTGGAGGTATTTAGGAATTCTTCCATGTTGACCTGATTTTTATTTTTTATTTGTCTTCATGTGCTCCTCTTCCCATTCCGATACATTTGGGGGTTGATGAAATTTCAAAAATATATTATATTATTTCTATAGATATCTATATCTATGAGTAGTTTTTACCCTGAATTATCAAATCCCCCTATCTCTTTATTTCTTCATCTCTACTTTTTTTTTCCTTGATGTTGTGGTTTCTATGTGTCATCCCTCATTTGTGTGACAATATTCTATGAATACATCTTGCCATGTATTTTGTGTCATGAAATCTCTTTTCTTTCTTCTCTCCTTAGAATGACATGTTCTCCTTTACGTAGCACACATCATTCTAAGGGGGGCTATCACATCTTCTTACTTTTCAACAAGGATTATTTTTTCAAAAGGATTCCTTAATGAAATTTCTTTCAAAAATATTTATTGATGTAATAATCCCTTGCTAAAAATTTCATTTTGAAAACAAGATTATTCTTTCAAAAGGAGTGTTCTTTCAAAAGGGTTCCTTGATTTCTTATGAAAAGGATTCCTCGATGAAAGAATCCATTTTATAAAAAGTATCTATCAAAATGATTTCTTGGTGTCTTATGCTTGGTGTCTTATAGTTGATATTTGATATCTTGTGTCTTGATGTATGTATATCTTATATCTTGGAATCTACCTTGGGGGAAACCTAACTAGACTATCTTTTCTAACTGTCTTGCAATATAGTTTTCAATAGCCACGGGCCTATATGCTTGTTGTATGGACTTTATCCATGCTATCCATACCTATCAACACCATCTTATATCCTATTAGATTGTGTCTTATTGTGTCTATTGTGTCTTATGAAAATTTTAATATTTTTTTCTTTCTCACCTAACATGTTTGTGGTGATATTATAGCTAGCTTTGAATAATCGAAGACCCATTTCCTCTTTGCATTCTAGTGGAGCTCCCCTTTCACATCAAGTATATCGAATCGAAGGAATTTTCCTCTCTTTTTTGATATATTCTCTTCAATATCTTTATACTTTAGCCCGCACATGCTTTGACACATATGCTTGCTAAAGTGGGGTAAAAATTTTGTGGCATAAATTTGAACCCTACTACAACGTCCCATAATATACCCTTACTTTAGCAAGTTATAACATTGATAATGCTAAAACCCCCTACCTTAAGCCTTTTTTCCTATCCGTACTTTGTCATTTTTCATTGGTGTCTAGGAAATTTTGAGTGGGATGCTTCCACGCTGCGTAGATGTCTGCACACTGCACAAACATCCCTGACAGATTCTCAAGTTATTGGAAATTGGGACATTACATTTCATTGCATCCACAAGTTGTAATGCCTCCTATGACTGCAAACCTACCCAAAAATATCTCTTTTTCCTTCAAATCCTAATTTTGAACTCACTTCTCCATTCCATTCAATCACTCTCACATTCTACAGTTCATTCTAGCAACTTCTCACTTCACTCTCTCCATTCTTGCTTCCATTCTTTCTACATCATCTTCATGCAGGTTTCAAGCTATTGGCACTACATTCTTACTCGTTTGTCTTATGATCTCAAAGCTATTGTCCTTCCTTTCGGCCTCTTAAAGCTCATAGAAGGGAGGGTAAGGCTTTGTTGTTGTTTCATTGCATTATCAATATTATAGTTTGCATATAGGTTATCTTTTCTTTCTATACATATTGTCTACTTATGGGTGGGTGCATGGAGATGGGTAGCCAATTTGTGGCCACTTTTTAAAAAAAGCTTTAAAAATTCATAACACGGGCACCTTATAACACGCTTGTGTTATGGCTTGGTGTGCCAAGCCTAAGGCTCAGCCACAATGAGCCCATAACACGAGCACATTATAATGCGAGCGCGTTAAAAACACAATTGTGTTATAATGCAAGTGCGTTATAATGCGCGCATGTTATGACATGTTAAATGCAAAAAAAAAGTGAAACACATTCATTCTTGCATTTCGACTGTGTTTTTTCTTGTGCCCGTGGCCAAAACCTCCATTTTTCACGCTCGCATTCTAGGAGGAAGTATTTTGCAAAAGTCTTCATCAACAGTTGCTATTTCATCGCAAGGATGGCACCACGATGACGAGGAGGTGTGAGAGGTAAGGATTGTTTTCTTTTTGTTTTGAATTTGTTAGTTTTAGGTTGTATTTGATATTTATTTTTTTGAATTTGTAGGAGATGCAAATCAACCTGCAAACCCTCAAAATCCTCAACAAGTAGAGCAACCAAATCCTCAACAATAAAATCCTCAACAACAAAATCAACCACAACAACAACCTCCTCCACCAATCACTCAACACCCTCTTGGCACTCAACAAAATTTAATTAGTGAAATTGAGAACAACAAAAAAAAAATTGAGGATTTAATCAGTAGGTTGAGTGATCCAAATGGTTTAACCGCATAAATAATGACCCTGGCAAGTTCATTAAAAGATATGTTAAAAAATGTAGATTCAATTAGCAAACAAATAACTGGATGGAAAGATAGGAGGTAGGTGGCTAGGGCTTATTACGCGGATAAACTATCATATAAAGATATAAAGGATTTAAAAATTACAAAAGGTGATTTGTGCTCATTATTCACTGACCCACGCACGAATCAAAATCTTACACTCAATGCAAAGAGGTTTCCTATTCTTTGGTGCCACCACCAATAGATTAGGAACTATTTTTATGATAGGTGGTACATCGTTTTTTATTACCCACCATGCAACAATTGTGAAGTCCCACAGTATTTCCTTAGGAAACTATATAGTGATTTCATATTGAAAAAAAATCCAAATTATTTTGATCTAAGGGACTTCTACGGGAGAGGTGGGGGGTCGGCACAACTGGATCCTATGTGGAAAGGCAGACGAGCTCTCACTAGGCTACCTCATGAGCACATTGTTATGCCTTACGTCGCGAAGGAGAGTGTCGACGTAGAGACATTGTAGACAATCAACACTTTGACTCGGAGTGTCATCCAACATATTATCCTTGTTCCATAGTGCCATCTAGGGGAGTCTTCAAGTGGTGGCCTTCAAACCCATGTGTGTCAATCTTACGGGGTGACTTGTTCATATGACCCACCAACACTCAGGAGGCTGCTACACAGGATCCATCTACAACTATGGAGATGGAGAGGGCAGCTAACATTTTGCATGAGGTGTATGACATTAATACTTAGGTAAAAGTTAGCATGTTCATTGAATTTAATTTATTAAATTTCAATTTTGAAATGCGAGATTAACTAATTTAGTTTTATGATTTTAATAAAAGTACAGGGTCACAATGTTGAGATTGGATACAACGACCCTACACCTATGTATTTTTGTAGTACACCTATCAGTGGGGTATGTAACTAGTAAACAATTATAAATTTATTACATGTTAATAACATTGTTTTACGAATGGTATTTTAATATGTGATTTTGGATGTTGAACAATCTAATAGTGGAGGTTTCAAGGGAACACCTCTGAGTGCTAGTGGGTTTACTCAAACCTACATGCAAGTAATAGAATAAAGAGTTTAACTAATGAAATGTACTTAATAGATTTTTGTAGTTTATATTCATATCGTTGATTATGTTGCATTGCACATCATTCAAACTCAAAGAATTACTTCACATTCCATAACTCATAACTAGATGTTGATAGATGAAAAAATTTCAACTACAATATAGTTGTTTAGAAAGTCAACATAAGCAGTGATGCAATTACTTCACATAGCATAAGTAATAAGTCTAGGAGTAGCTTCCAATTACATTTTATTGTCATGGCATTCCATGAGACCACTTTTTACTGCTCGACATCTTTTCAAACTGTTCACTACCTTGTCTATGTTATGGATGCTTAGAAGGAATATACGAAAGAATAATACTAAGCAAAAGCATAGACACGACAATGATTTTTTTGAAAAAATGCCTCAAAGAAATGTGATCTCATGGTGATTTCCATTACCATGAGACCCAATTTCTTTGAGGCACTTTTTCAAATAGCTCACCACCTTTTCTATGCTACCACATTTTCCATACATGTCTACCAAAGCATTTTATCAAATAGTTCATTTCCTCACTGCTATGGCTAAAAACTTAAAAAAGGTGCTTTCCAACAAACTGATGCAATGCAGGGTAATCAAATAACTTAACTTCATCATTCAAAAGGATTCAATCCACTTTGCAACTCAAAAACTCAATTATTCCTTTGTTTTCAAACTTCTACCTAGTCTTCCTACTAGGTCAGCCAACCCAATTTTCCTATCAAAACTTTCAATTTTCTCAAACAACCTTGTTAAAAAATCCACAAATCAGGCACCCATCATGGCCTACTTTCACATATCAAAAACTCAATACCAACTCCTTTGGATCATTGATTCGAAACCTGGCTTTCAGCATTGAATTAGGCCTCTTTTTCAAAGAGACACCTCTCCAAACACACAACCAAACCTTGAACCCACTAAAAAATCAAAATAAATCCAACAAAACCTTAGATTATTCAACTTCCAGGTCTCCACTCGCTCATTTAGACCCCTTTTCATAAAACCCTCACTTTCTTTACAATCAACTAGGGATTATTGAAACTCTTGTTCCCTAACCTCTCACAAGATTAAAACCACCTCAATCAGGATTTTCTTATGTCTACACATGCTCATTTTATACTTCTCTTATTTTTCCCCCAAGTCTTTATGACACTTCCTTCATGAACCTCTCACTTTTCACTTGTTTTCACCCTTTCTAACTAGGGTTTCATACTCTCTTTCTCACAAATGACCACTCCTGGCCTCTCAGGTTTACAAAAATTGTCTAAACATACCTAATTACATATATCTCATGAGATTCCATTAGGTTCTCTATCCCTTTCTTCAACTGACTCACTCTAGCCTTGGTCAAAGGCACTAAAACTGGTTTTTAAAATAGGGCAGCATTGAGAAACTCACCAAATAATCTTCCCAAACCTAATCTCTATCTTCCACACCTACTCCTACATTATTCAGGTCCATTCCTCCAAGAAACAATGGGTACAAAAAGATGGAATGACCTGTCAAGTCATTTAAGTAATCAAACAACTAAACCCTTATTTTCTGACCGCCTAGAGTAATCAGGCCACCAAAATCTTGAAACTCAATATCAAATGCTCAAATTAGTTTTAAATTGATGCCAACACCTAAATATTTCAATTCACACACATGAAAGATTCCTTACCACCTGTATGGAAATGTACACTAGTAGATAATAGAGGAAAACACAAAAAAATACTAGTATAATAGTGATATTTTATTAGTTTTCTCCTTCAATCTCTCCAACAACAACTTACATCAATGGATCATATCATTTTTAAACATTTCCTAACCTTTCCAAATTCCTGAAATGACTCAATAACCTCTACAACTACTTTTGACCCTTGGCATTCCATGACTTTACACCTTTTTTGCATTTTTAAAATATTTGAAATTAACAACTTTGTCAATATTTTGCAGTTTTGCACTTTATGCCTAAATTAACTAAGACAATTACAACCTCCAAAATGGCTATTTAAGACTTATTACATCATCAAAATAGCTTAACCAATTCAAACTCCTAAATTTTCCTCATGGAGGCATGTGCTTGCAAAGGTGCAACTACACGACAAACTATGGATGCTTGAAAAAAAGCTATCATAGTAAGCAATAGTATAGACAAGGAAGTTAGTAGTTTGAAAAAATTCCTTGAAGAAATGTGGTCTCATGGTCATGGAATGCCATTCCATCACCATGAGACCACATTTCTTCGAGGAATTTCTTCAAACAACTCACCACCTTTTCTATGATACCACATTTTCCATACATGTGTACCAAAGAATTTTATCAAACTACTCACTTCCTTGTTGCTATGGCTAAAATCCTAAAATGGGTGCTTTCCAACAAACTATGGATGCTTGGAAAAGTATCTATCAAAGCATAATAGTAAGCAATAATACCATAGAGAAGGAAATTAACTGTCTAAAAAATGCCTGAAAGAAATGCGGTCTTATGGTGATAGAATTCTATGATGTGCATTTTTTTGTAATGGCATTCCGTCACCATGTGACCCCATTTCTTTGAGGCATTTTTTCAAATAGTTCACTACCTTCTCTATGCCACCACAATTATCGTACATGTCTATGAAAGAATTTGATCAAACAATCACTGGCTTGCTGCTATGGGTAAAAGCCTAAAAACATGTCCTTTCAGACAAGATATGGATAGGGCAAATAGTAAGCATGATAGTAAAAAATATATAGTTAAATAAGTACTCTAAATTTTGTTCATTATCTAATACATTATAAGTCATGACGTGGATCGCTATTGTAGTTTTTATGATTGAATAATTTGTTGTTTTATTTTCACATGTTGCAAGTGGAAACATATTTGAATGTGGCGAGGGCAATGGAGATCGGTGTTTCATCTACTATGGAATCCTCGATGGCTCTGACAAGGGAGGTATGAGGCAAATTTCTAAATTTCAATTTACATTCGTTGTTATAGATGTTAGTAAAAAAAAAAAACCATTATTGATTTGTAGTTTAATTTATATTTGGATGGTTTATACAGGGCTTCAGCACACCTCAGCCTGGGCGTGCGAATATTTCCCTCGTGGAGAGTAATCATTAGATGGTAGTAAGTGATTATTTTGTTAAATATATCATTTTTTATAATGTAATTTCTATATATTAATTTATTTACTTCTTATTGTAACAGATAAAAATTCACCAAGAACTAAACACTAGGAGAAGCAACAGGAGCACTCCTTGGGCACAACAGAAATGAGTGATAGATGTATCACCATCCAATCGACAAGCAAAGGGAAAGAGTTTATTTCATGAGCATGGAGAGCAATGACTTTTGATTCCAGAGCCCTTTATTGTATGCCTACATGGTAGTTTTGTACATATTTTGTATTGGATATATTTGACATTATATGCCTATATGGCATTCTTGTAAGCCTATATGGCTATTTTGTACCAATATTTCATACTTATATTGACATATATTGATGTATGCCTACATGGCTATTTAGTTAATACAAATATTTTTATCGATGGAATCCATATTTGCATTCTAAATTCATGGTTCAATAGATATGAGTTAGGTGTATACTTTGTGACTTACGTGTGTTCCAATGTATACTTTGCGACTTACGTGTTTTCATGTGTATACCTTATATTCATGCATATACTTTGTATTAATTTGTGTATACTATGTATTCATGTGTATACTTCAAGGCTTACATGTTTTTGAGTACTTGTGCTTCCCTTATTCACATGTACATGCTTGACTTATTCACGCGTATACTTATTAATTGGTTAGCCCTAGCATTGATCATTGTTGTCCTTCATGGTTTATCTTGAATATTAATTAATTGATGCTAAACAACTTTATCTAAAAGAAAAAAAACACATTTTCAATCAGTATTCCATTAAATGGTTCATAAAAATATTCCAATATATTTAATCCTTTGATTGGAACAACTCAATTAAGAAAATGACACATAATCTTCACAACACTTGAAAAACATAATATTCAGAGTAAATGAAGTAGTTAACTTCTTGACACATTATCATACAAACATTTATCTTCAATAGTCTTTAAACATTTTCACAGCATAATCTTGATAGTGCAAAATGAATTGTTATGTTCTTGATGCATCACCATATAAACACATCGAAAGATTTATATGTCAACTTTTTGTAATATTATTTCTTACATACGAAATGGACTTGGGAGAAAGCAAGTTATAATTGATAATACAAATAAGAAATGGACTCAAAGCTGTACTAGACCCCTGAATAGGTCTGTTTAACAAAGAAACACCCTCTCAATCACTCTTCCAATTGAAAAACACCATTGGGAAGCATTTACCAGTCTGCAAATCCACAAAATCCACAATTTTTAGGGCGTGATTGTCCCTCTAACCCCACTATCCTCTAAACCCTCACTTTTCTCAAATTTCACTAGGGTTTATTGAAAAACCCATATCCAGACATCATACAACCTCAAAACCTCTTCCAACACTCTTCATTCTACTTGCACAAACTTAATTGGGCACCAAATTATGCTACCCCTTGACTTTACCCACTTTTACTCCCTCAAACCTCTCTTTTTCATTCAAAACCCCTCTTTGCCCAAGTAGGGCATCATGCCATAACATACTTTTGACCTCCATTTCCCTTGTAGACAATTTGAACACATCAAACTCCACAACCTCACCCTATTTCCAACCTATTATAACTTATTCTCAAGCAATTTCTTCTTTTCACCTCACCTAACCTTGCTTTTAAGGCCTAAATTCTGAATTTTGAATAGGGGCAGCATAAGTAATCTCTTCCAATTCCTTTAGCAATGCTATTTTCTTATTTTTACTCCCTATGTTACTTACATAATTGACTCAAATGACCCCACAATAACTCAAAACTAAAAAAAAAAGATTTCAAAATAGCCTATCATGGCCTTATTTGACATTATAATGACTAAAACCACTGAACTAGACCTTCTTCATTATGGAGGAACAAGGTGCTCTACACCAATGATCATACTTTTTGTGTGGAATACTCAAACTTCTCAATCATTGTGTGTATATTTCTCTTTTTGATTGTTTTGCATGCGATCATAAGGGATCAAGCCAGTTGAAGGTAGTTCAAAGTAATTATGTGTTTTTGGGTGTGAAAAAAGACCATGCCTAGCGTAAACCTACCTATCAAAACACATTGGAGCAATTTTTATGGTCACACGAATTGCAAAACAAAATTTGCACCACTTTGTGTCTTTACACTGCTTGCATTTGACACTTTTTCTATCAAGTGAAAACTAGACACCACAAGAAAATGAATCTGTGATAACAAAAACTGAGAGAGGTTATTGTAGAGGGGCCCAACAAGATCCCGCAGGCTTAGATAGAGAGTTCTTAAGCATCGCGGTTTCTAAGTAATATCCCATCAATTTTTTCTTCCCTTTTGCACTTTGGACCCTTAAATGATCAAGTCAGTTGAAGATAGCTCGGAGTGATTCCGCGTGTTTGGGTGAGAAAGAAGACCATGCATAGTGTAAAAATACCCATTTAGATGTGTTCAAACAGTCTGTTTGGTCACACGAGTTACAAAACAAAAGTTGCACCACTTTGCAACTTTCAACTACTTGCATTTGACAACTTTTTCCCCAAGTGAAAATCTGCCACCACGGGATAACCACTCTAAGATAGCAAAGACCAAGAGAGGTTTTTATAGAGGGGCCTAGAACGATCCCATAGGATTAAGTGAGAAGTTTCTAAGCATCATGGTATCTGAGTAACAACATGCTAAAGTTTGCAGTCATTTTGCACTTTGGACTCTTAAGGGATCGATCCGGTTGAGCGTAGCTAAGAGTGATTCCACATGTTTGGGTATGATAGAGGACCATGTCTACTATAAACATACTGATTCAAACACATTGGAAAAAATCGTTTGGTCACACGAATTGTAGAATGAAACTTGCACCACTTTGCAACTTTGCATTGCTTGTATTTGACACTTTTTCCATCAAATGAAAATCTGCGACCACGGGAAAACCACTCTGAGATAGCAAAAACTGAGAGATATTTTTGTAGAGGGGCCCAACACAATCCCATTGGATCAAACGTGAAGTTTCTAAGCATCACGGTATTCGAGTAATAGTATGATAAAGTTTGCAGTCATTTTGCACTTTGGACTCTTAAGGGATCGATCGAGTTAAACATAGCTTAGAGCGATTTTGCATGTTTGGGTGTGAAAGAGGACCATGCCTAGCATAAACATACCTATTCAAACACATTGGAATAGTCTATTTGATCACATGAGTTGCAGAACGGAAGTTGCACCACTTTGCAACTTTGCACTACTTGCATTTGACACTTTTTCCATCAAGTGAAAATCTGTCAACACGGGAAAACCACTCCGAGATAGTAAAAACTAAGAGAGGTTTCTATAGAGAAGCCCAACATGATCTTGTAGGATAAGATGAAAATTTTCTAAGCGTCATGGTATCCGAGTAACAACATGTTGAAGTTTGTAACCATTTTGCACTTTGGACTCTTAAGGGATCGATCCGGTTGAACGTAGCTCAGAGCGATTTCGCGTGTTTGGGTGTGAAAGAGGACCATTCCTAGTGTAAACATACCCATTCAGATGCATTGGAATAGTCTATTTGGTCACACAAGTTGCAAAATGAAAGTTGCACCACTTTGCAACTTTGCACTACTTGCATTTGACACTTTTTCCATCAAGTGAAAATCTGCCACCACGAGAAAACCACTTTGAGATAATAGAAATTGAGAGAGGTTGTTGTAGAGAGGCCCAACATTATCCCATATGATTAGATGAGAATTTTCTAAGAATCACAGTATCTGAGTAACAATGTGTTGAAGTTTGCACCATTTTGCACTTTGGACTCTTAAAGGATCGATCTGGTTGAACATAGCTTAGAGCGATTCTATGTGTTTTGGTGTAAAAAAGGACCATAACTAGCATAAACATACCTATTTGAATGCATTGGAATAGTCTGTTTGGTCACATGAAAGTTGCACCATTTTGTAACTTTCAACTACTTGCATTTGATAACTTTTTTCCCAAGTGAAAATCCACCACCACGGGAAAACCACTTTGAGATAGCAAAAGCTAAGAGAGGTTTTTGTAGACGGACCCAGCATGATCCCATAGGATCATATGAAAATTTTCTAAGCATCACAATATATGAGTAACAACATGTTGAAGTTTGCACTAGTTTGCACTTTGGACTCTTAAGGGATTGATCCGATTGAATGTAGTTTGAAGTGATTCTGCGTGTTTGGGTCGAAAGAAGATCATGCCTAGTGTAAACATACCTATTCAAATGCATTGTAATAGTCCATTTGGTCACATGAGTTGAAGAATAAAAGTTGCACCATTTTGCAACTTTTAACTACTTGCATTTGACAACTTTTTCCCTTAGTGAAAATCCACCACCACAGGAAAACCGCTTTGAGATAGCGAAAACTGAGAGACTTTTTTGTAGAGGGGTCCAACACAATCCCATAGGATCAAATGAGAAGTTTCTTTGTGTCACGGTATTCGATTAACAACATGTTAAATTTTACAACCATTTTGCACTTTGGACTCTAAAGGGATTGATCTAGTTTAATGTAGCTCAAAGCGATTCTGCATGTTTGGGTGTGAAACAGGACCATGCCTAGTATAAACATGCCTATTTGGACACATTGGAACAATCTGTTTGGTCACATGAGTTGCAGAATGAAAGTTGCACCACTTTGTTACTTTGCACTACTTGCATTTGACACTTTTTCCATCAATTGAAAATCCACCACTCTGAGATAGCGAAAAATGGGAGAGGTTTTGTAAAGGGGCCCAATGTGATCCTATAGGATCAGAAAATAATTTTATAAGCCTCACAGTATTCGAATAACAACATGCTAAAGTTTACAGCCATTTTGCACTTTGGAATCTTAAGGGATCGATCTGGTTGAACATAGCTCGGAGCGATTCCACATGTTTGGGTGTGAAAGAGGACCGTGCCTAGCGTAAAATACCTATTCAAATGTGTTGGAACTGTCTGTTTGGTCACATGAGTTACATAATGAAAGTTGCACCACTTTGCAATTTTGCACTGCTTGCATTTGACACTTTTTCCATCAAGTGAAAATATGCCACCATGAGAAAACCACTCCGAGATAGAGAAAATAAAGAGAGGTTTTTGTAGAGGGGCCCAACATGATCCTGTAGGATCAGACGAGAATTTTTTAAGTGTCACGGTAGCCGAGTAACAATATGTTGAAGTTTTCATCCATTTTGCACTTTGGACTCTTAAGGGATCGATTTGGTTGAACGTAGCTTAGAGTGATTCCACGTATTTGGGTGTGAAAGAGGACCATTCCTAGCATAAAAATAACTATTCATATGTGTTGGAATAGTCTGTTTGGTCACACGAGTTGTAGAAAAAAATTTGCACCACTTTGCAACTTTGCACTGCTTGCATTTGACACTTTTTCCATCAAGTGAAAATTTGCCACCACGGGAAAACCACTCCAAGATAGCAAAAACTGAGAGAGGTTTTTGTAGAGGGGCCTAACATGATCCCATATGATCAGAAGAGAATTTTTTAAGTGTCACAGTATCTAAGTAACAACATGCTGAAGTTTGTAGCATTTTGCACTTTGGATTCTTAAGGGATTGATCTAGTTGAATGTAGCTTGAAGCAATTCCACATGTTTGGGTACAAAAGAGGACCATTCCTAGCATAAACATACCTATTCAGATACATTGGAATAGTCTGTTTGGTCACACGAGTTGCAAAACGAAAGTTGCACCACTTTGCAACTTTCAACTACTTGCATTGACAACTTTTTCACCAAGTGAAAATCTATCACCATGGAAAAAAAAGAGTGGTTTTGTAGAGGGTCCCAACACAATCCCATAGGATTAGACGAGAAGTTTTTAAGTGTCACGGTATTCGAGTAACAACATTTTGAAGTTTGTACCATTTTGCACTTTGGACTTTTAAGGGATCGATCTAGTTGAATGTAGCTTGAAGTGATTCTGCATGTTTGGGTGCCAAAGAGGACCATGGCTAGTGTAAAAATACCTATTCCGATGCGTTGGAATAGTATGTTTGGTCACACGAGTTGCAGAAAAAAAGTTGCACCACTTTGCAACTTTCAACCACTTGCATTTGACAACTTTTTCCTCAAGTGAAAATCCGCCACCACAGGAAAACCATTTTGAGATAGAGAAAACCAAGAGAGGTTTTTGTAGAAGGTCCCAACACAATCCCATAGGATCAGACAAGAAGTTTATAAGCATTACGATATCCGAGTAACAACATGTTGAAGTTTGCAGTCATTTTGCTCTTTGGACTCTTAAGGGATCGATCCAGATGAACGTAACTCAGAGCGATTCTGCATGTTTAGGTGTGAAAGATGACCATTCCTAACATAAAAATACCTATTTGGATGCGTTGGAATAGTTTGTTTGGTCACATGAGTTGCAAAACGAAAGTTGCACCACTTGAAAACTTTGCACTACTTGCATTTGACACTTTTTCCATCAAGCGAAAACTGGATACCATGGGAAAACCACTCCGAGATAACAAAAAATGAGATAGGTTATTGTAAAGGGGCCCAACATGATCTCATAGGCTCAAACGAAGATTTTGTAAGCATCATGGTTTCCAAGTAATACCTCGTCAAACATTTCTTCCCTTTTGCACTTTGGACCCTTAAGGGATTGAGCCAGTTGAACGTAGCTCGAAGTGATTCCGCATGTTTGGGTGTGAAAGAAGACCATGGCTAGCATAAATGTACCATGTACTTAGAAGAAGATCAATAAAATTCATTGTTTCCTTGCATTTTTTTGTATTTTTGCTAGAAATTTGATGTTTCCTTAAATTGTGCAGCTTAGTACAGGGTGATTGTGTTCTCTTTTTCAATCTCTTTGTGTTTCCACAGACCCAATACATATTTAGAAACCAATTTTGATGTTAGGATGCTTATTTGGTGAAAGGGAATAAGTTTTATGGGGTTTGTGTTGCTGCCCCTATAGATTTTGATGGAAAATGGCATGAGAAATGAGGCTTCACCCTAAGGTTTGATAAAATATTTTATGTAGAGTTTGGGTGATTGTCTTTTTGGTTTTTGCAGGTGATTTTAAGGTTTGAGGTGGTGGCATGTTCTGGTAAGGTGTGGAACCATTCCTTTCAATAAACCCTCCTCATACTAGCATAAAATAAGGGTTTTGTGGTTTGGCATGGTGGAGTGAGTTTCTCTTGAGATAAATTGTGGATTTGAGGGTTTGGATACATGAGAATTGCTTCCCCGACAAGTTTAGGGGGTTGTTGAATGTTTAAAGGTATGTTTCTTTGTAAATTAGGACTAGTTAGCCTAATGAGGACAACAAAGAAGGTCATTTTTGATGCACATGTTCCAAGACAGTCACTATTGATTTTGAAGTATGTGTTGTAACTCAATAATGGCTATCTAGATCAGTCATTTTTTTGTGAAGTCATTTGAGAATTTTTTTAGAAAAGGTCTAAAACTAGGGTCTATGGACCTACTAGACAAGGCAGAGTGAAGGGTGAAAATTGAAGAGATAGAGAGTTGTTGGTTGAAACTTTGTTTGAAACTCATTCATTTGAGGTTTTGTGAAGATTGACACCCCTTGCTTACATATTCAAATTGAAAAAAATGTAATTGCAATCCATTCCACTGACCTACTTAACCCTACATCAGTGGAATGACAATCTTATCACTCAATGGACTCTCAAAACCCTGTTTTGAGGGTTACAAACCAGTTATGATAAAATTGTTTTTATTTCCTCAAATCTAAGTTAAAAGACTTCAAAATACTTTCAAAAGTTACCTAACTCCTTGCTCTGAAGAAAACTAATCAAAAATCAAAGTATAAGGTGTTGTACAATTTACACAAGCTTGAAACAAAAAAGGAAGTGTTGCAAATACAGAAAACATCATCCTTTATTTACTAATTTTGCAATTGTGCAACTAATGCAAGTGTTGCATTTTTACACCAAATGACAACTTTTGTGCAATATCACTTCTCTAATCACCTAATGACCTCTTTGAGACTTTGAATACATTACATATGACCTTCACATGACATTTTTCACATTGTTTACATTTCAAAATTCAAATTTTGCAAATTTTCCTATTGAAGGCATTTAGAGAACAAGGTGCTCCTGCACCAAACATGAACTCCAAAATTGCAATATTTGAGTAAATATTATTACAATTAAATCTCATTACAATTCCTTAGGTACTTTGTTCTCACAGATCTTTTACAAGGTCACTCATACATTCAAGATTCTCTTTAAATGTCTACATCATAGCTATTCATTATGAGTTTAACTTCAATTGAGCAACTTGAGATTCTCTTGCTAAGCTTCACACACTCTTTTATAATGGCTTCACATCAAAATTGAGGTTTGTCAAGATCATCAAAATAAGTATGTTGCATTGATTTTTTGGTTGAGATTCTATTTGATGGCTCATAAATCAACATTTTTTGCAATGAGAGACCAATGAACTTTTAGTAGTTTACCTACAAATATGCAAAGTAAAGAGAAAAAGAAAGAGCATCCAAAATGGAAATAAAATGCAAATAGATGGAAGACACTTACAGATAGGCATACTAGTCTCTCAACTTAGTCACTCCTGGTCATACATCTTCACTGGGAGTTCCAAGATACCTATTGCACACAACACCTCTCATGAATGGACTAGCTTGAAATTTGAGATGCTCTTATAATGTCTACATCATAGCTCTACTCATGATAAAGTTAACTTCAAATGAATAACTTGAAATTCCCACACCAAGCTTTGCACGCATTTTTGTAATGGCTTAAAATCATGATTGAGATTTGTCAAGATCATCAAAATAAGGATGTTGCATTTCTTTTCTAGTTGAGAATCTCTTGGATGGGTCATAAATCTGTATTTTTTGTAAGGGGACAACAATCAATTTTTAGTAGGTTACTTACAAATTGGAAAAGTAAAAGAAGATGATAGCATTGGAATCAAAAAAATTAATGTGCATACAAGTATAAATTAATAAAAACCAATGTGCATACTTACAAATTAATCCAACGAACCATCCAGGTATGCTATACTCTTTATTGTGTCAAGTATTGCCTCATGGTCAAATTCACCGACCTTCCACAAGACTTTGTTCAAAGGTCTACCCCCATATTTGGTCAAATGAACATTGGATGCCATGACAAGGTTTGAGTAATGAAGAATCTTACAATGCATGTCAAAGTCTTGAAATAACCAATGTTTAACACTCTTATATGGCTACCTTCTAAGCCATTTTCTAGTAACAACAACTGATCCTGTAGGGTATTCAATGTTTTCTCCATATATAAATGGGGCCTCCAATTTATTTTTGGCCTCAACACAATGACACAAGTAATAGTTTATTCCCTCTTCGTTGTCTTCATCTGCAATAACTGCATACACTTGCCCTGCATTGATATGTGTAGCAAATCTCTTGAAATTAGTCAACATTATGAATACACTACAAAGTAATATAACAATATGGAATTTCAAAAACTAAGCAAGTAGATATATTACCTGGTTGAACTAGATTTGATACGTGGTCAAAGTTGACTGATGATTCTATCTGTGTTAGTTCCAATGTCGTCGGAGGGCAATACGTGTGAAGTGGGCTAAGATAACTTGTCAACCATTTGTCAACCCACTCCCCTGAATCACAATCATTCCAGGATTGCATTGTACATGAAGAAAAAAAGCATGCCATCTTCCATGTATCGATACTCCATGAACTTGCATTTGAGCTAAGGAAAGAGTGTAGCTAACTCGATCCTGTTAGTGTACAACAATCCTCATATGGTGCAATGTTAGTATCATCCATCAACCAAAAATATCTACAAACTAAAGATGTACCTTCAGTACCTGGACCCATCGAAGCATTACACCACTCAACGATTGATCTTACATCTATCAAATTTGCACTATCTTTATACTTTAACTCTTCTTGTGCTAATGCTCTTTTCACGCATGCTCCTGCAACATCATGCTCCCCATTTCCATACCTAGCCTCAGAAAATTTATGTACATATGTTGTACACATGTAATGACATGCATCCTGCTCAACCAGTAGAACATGCGTTATTTATTGAACTGTGTTGCACAATTATCCGACCATATTATATGTCAACCGTATGCTATGCCCCTCTGAGCCAAATCACTGTAGAACATCTGGAAGCAACCTTGCACGAACTCTAGAGAATGTGTGCAATCATCACTAACATAAAAGTGATACTCCCTCAATACCTTCCTTTGGTCCTCTATACTATCAACTACATGAATGAATGCTATTTGCATAAATATTGAAACCTGTGTGGAGTTGTAATATTGTAACTGCACCTCACGATGTGGCTATAGAGTGTAGTTCTCTGCAAAGTCAACCACTGATACTATGCTACCAATTGAAAATGTTTCCTTCCATAGCTTGAATTGTGTGTCCAACCATCATGCTCTATGGGTATGCCTTGCATACTAATACACTATATTGTCATGAAATATGGACATAAACTGATACATTGGAATCTTTTGAATAACCAAATCACACATTTTTTCTTGAGACCCATCTTTTGTAGCATATGCCACTGTTTTATACTTCCCGAATTCTACTAGTTTTTGTCCCACCTCATCTGTGCTTTCCATATGTTGACATACTGACATACATTGCAAGCCACTACAACACTTGCATGAACCATCCAAGCATGCTGTCCTATAGAATTTTTCGGCCATCCTCTATTTCACATAATTTTTTGATGAGAACTCTCTTGAAGATTTTGGTGGGGCTTCTATGCCACAATCCTATAAAACAACATTAGTATGCAAATCACAACATATAGAACGATATACATCATAATGGTTAGAGAATTCAATATGTAGTCTACAACAACAAGTAGTGCATGTGTGATTTATTTTGACATAAAAAGGTTTAAGAATTTCAAAAAATCTTTGACAAATACTAATTTTAGGATAATCCATTTGAAATTTATGAAAAAATTGGGTTTGAGTCATATCCAAAAAATGCTTTGGATGTGGCTCACGGTTCCAACTACTGATTCTCCTTCTTATCACATCCCTTTGATTCTGAGATGGCCTTGTGTTATTCTTCCAATACTCTTTGATTAGTGTTATCAATGCTTCAACAACTTTTTTATATTTTTATGGCAGTCTCCCTGAGAATTCCCATAATTCATTTGAATTGGTGCCCTCAATTCTTTGTCACCTTTGAACAAATTTTGATAAAGTTTTTCTACTAATTCTCATTTGTTCACTCATCTTTCTAATGAGATGAGCTCTTTTTGTTTGACTGCTTACCAAAGTCGATGTAATGACACGTTGTGTGACATTACTATCCTTTGAGTGTGAGGTCTTACCCATACTCTCATATGCATCCATTAGATTCTTCACACTAGTGTTTTCACTTGATGCATTCGATGTTCTCAACCCAAGAGTCTTCATGATGTCTCTATACTTTATACCCCACATCATTTCAACAAATAGTTGACATCTTGCGATTTCATTTAGACTTTCATAGAATAATTTCCAAATCTTATCAGCATATCTTCTACAACTGCGTGATGGAATCTTACCTTCCATGTGCTACAAAATATCCTCATCAATATTAATCAAATACTTTGGCTTTCTACACAAAATTCTAGGTGGTGTTCTCCTAGGTACATACATCTCAACATTACAAATTTCATCAATATTTAATTGAGGTGGACTAGATTGCATACCTTTGATCGAGGGTGGAGTAGAAGACATACCTTGAGGTTCTCATGGGGATGATGGCATACCTTCTTTGTCAAATCCGAGTGATGATGTACTCTCAACTTGAGATGCGTTCAATGGTGTCCAACCATATTCACTTGCTATAGATGGTGTCCCTCCATATTCACTTGCGGTAGCTAGTGTCCCTCCATATTCGCTTGTGCTTAATGGTGTCCCTTCGTATTCACTTTCCGTAGAGAGTGTGTCTCCAACTACGATATCCAAATCTGTCTTACCACGATGCTTTCACATTCATGCCCTTTGTGCTGCCAAATCTTGTTCTCTTTTTGACGGTTGAGGTTCCTCTTCAGTTGATTTTTTTCGTTAATAGTACCCTATTTCTTCTTTTCACGATATTCCATCAACCTTTCTCTCTCCTTTTCTTTGAAGGTTTCATACTCTTCGTCTATTAGTTTCTTCCTTCTTCATTTCTTCGGCATGGTGGATAATTTTACCTGTAGCATGGTAATGAGACGAATATTAGTTCCTAAAATGTTTATCCATTCAAATAAATGAAATATATGTCATTCAAGGCTTCATAAAAAATACTTACAATCATCTTGTACAAGACTATTTCTAGCATAAAAAAATGTGGTGTAGGGGCATGCCATGATTACAAGATAGGCAAAATTACATTGTTTTCCTTGTGTAAATGGGGTGTTAAAGAAGGGTTTTGATGAAATATTGAAGGAACCTTCCATGTAATGGTTGTTTGAGTTTGTGCAAGGAAATTTTGAAGTGTTGTTGGTATTGATGAGGTTTGGTAAGCCCCGTTGTCAAGACTTTCAATAAACCCTAGGTTATTTGCATGAAAGTTGAGGGTTTGTTGGTATAGGGTTTTAGAGGTCAAGGATCTAAGAAATAATGGTGGAATTTATTGTTTTTTAACATAATTAGTGATTGTTATTTGAGATTTAGTGAAAACAAAGTGTTTTGGAGGCACCTCCTTTGTAAAAGAGGGCTATTTGGTGGCCTAGAAGGCAAGGCAACCTATTGGTTTTCAATATTGTTGCAAAGAAACCTCTTGAAACCTTTCAGTATGTTGTGTTAGGAGTTGAAGTGTGTCTCAGATGATGTTTGTTAGGTCTTTGTATGGACTTCTCGAAAAGATATTGAGAAAAAGCAGTGTTGGAGGGCTACAAGCCTTTAGGTGTGTGTTTGGGATAAGTTGAGTGTATAGTGTTTAAGGGGCTGGTTTCTTGTTTTAGACTGATCATTTTGAGTTGGTTGTGGTCTTCACCACCTAGGTTTCTATCACGATACCCCTACCTTCTCAACCCTACCCTATTGGCAAGCTAGCTCACTCACTAGCTTGCCAATGTGGTAGGGTTGAGAAGGTAGGGGTAGCGTATGCCTCATAGAAATGGGGTGTCACGGTGATGTACCATGATACCCCATTTCTATGAGGCATACACTGCCCCTACCTTCTCAACCCTACTACATTAGCAAGCTAGTGGAGTTTTGGCAAGCTAGCTCACTCACTAGCTTGCTAATATGGTAGGGTTGAGAAGGTAGAGGCAATGTATGCCTCATAGAAATGGGGTGTCATAGTGATTATATCACCATCACACCCCATTTCTAGGAGGCATACGCTTCCCCTACCATCTCAACCATTTCTGAGACTAACCTGAACACAGTTTTAAGGTTTGAAAGTCATTTAAAATGGTGTATTGACCCATTCCTCTCACTGTTGCCACTCTAACTTGAGGAATGGGTCTACAACATCACTAAAAAGGTGTGGGAATGTTGAGTAAGTACAGGGGAGGTCAAGAGTTGAGTTGGGCATGAAGCCCTAGAGTAAAATTTGGTGTTTTCCATGTGAATTTGAGAGGTTTTGA
The DNA here is from genome assembly GCA_007258455.2 of Sequoia sempervirens. Classification (NCBI taxonomy): domain Eukaryota; kingdom Viridiplantae; phylum Streptophyta; class Pinopsida; order Cupressales; family Cupressaceae; genus Sequoia; species Sequoia sempervirens. Next base: position 378,168,818 of record VDFB02281492.1, on the reverse strand, counting down.
CATGCTAAAGTGAGTATTGTGTTATGACAGTGTTGTTTCTTGTTGAATTGAGTTTTTTTAGGCCATTTTAGACTTGTTTGAGGTGGTGGCATGTTTTGATAAGGTTGGGAAGTGTGTTTTCCAATAAGCTCTAGGTTATTTGGCTTAAAAAGAGGGTTTTTGGTTTTGGAATCTTGGTGGATGAATTTTTGAGAATAATTGTGAATTCTTTAGTTTGAATACATATAAATTGCTTCCCACATTTTTTTGGAGGTTTTTGCCAAGTTTCAACATAAGTTTATTTGCTAAAGTGTCCTAATTTGAGGCCTAGTTGGTATAGAAAGCCTGATTTGAGAAAGTTGTTACAAAGTAACCAATAGTGGTTTGTTGGCATGTGATTTTGTATCCTGAAGGGTCCTTGTAATGGTTCAAGTCTTGGTCTAAAAAAATCTTATCGAGAAGAAATACCCGATTGAATGAGTTGGCAATGGTATAAGGAAGAGAGTTGATTTGGTGAAAAGTGAAGAGTTTTGAGAATTGTGACTTGTGAATTGTTGTTGTTGGTTGATTTTTTGTGTTAATTTTTGTTTCAGGACCTCCCCTGGTTGCATCACAACTCAAATTATTTTTCCATGCTTCCATTTTGAGCCATGATTGCAATATAGGTTGCACCTTTCCCCATGTTGCTAACTTAGCCTTGAATAAAGAGTATTCTAACAGTGGAGAGAAGGGTTAGAATCCCTTGTAGGTAGACTAATCAAGGAAATATTTAAAATATATCACAAATAAAAGTGATGAGGTAAATTTAGAAATAGAGATGAAAACCAAAATATTTTCTAAGATCTATCAATGTGGGAGGAGTATATTCCAATTTTTTAGAGACATGTATGAAAATTTGGTAGCATAGACAAGGTAATGAGCTGCTTGGTATAACTGTTTGAAAAAATACCTCAATGAAAGCTTCAGAGAGTGGTATGCACATCCATAATAAATGATTGATAAATGATTTTTTATTTTACTTCCTTAAAATGTATGTCATATATATGTGTATACAAAATGTGGAAGCATACACAAGGTAAGTCAATTGTTAAATAACAAAATGCCTCAAAGAGATGTGGTTTAAAAATGTAATTGGCAAGTGTATAGAATTGTGTAATTTAAAATGTGCATTGACAACCTAAGGTTATAATGACAAACAAACAATGATCAATATCAGAATATGAAAAAATAAAAAAAATAAAAGCAAGCCATAATAGAATGAAAGAAAATGTGTAAAGACTTCACATACCTAAAAAAAAAGTTTCAAATGGAGGAGTTCTACCCAATTATGTAGCCTTGGCTTCTTCTTTCTTCAAACTCCTCAACAATTTGACTTTTTCAAAAGCTTGTTCCCCTCCAAACTTCAATTATTAATTATCACTAGAATTCAAAATTGAATTGATATTATATGTCTTCAATGTGAAAACTCTGCTATTTCATGCAAAGGTGGTGGAAAGATCATAAAAAAGGTGGTGGAATGTGAAAAAAATGCATGCACACTTCACAACATCATCAAAAAGCTACCTTTTGTCGGAGCACATGCAGAACCAGAGGAATATGCAGAATGTGGGCCTTGTAATCATGGGTATATTGAGTTTTTTTTACCATTTTTAGTGCAACACAAAATGCGCTTGCATTATAATGTGAGCACGTTATTTCTTCCTAAAATGATCATATCTCTACTTCAAAATGCGCTCGCGCTATGAGAAAGTTGGTTTTTTAATAGATTTATTTTCTCTCTTTGTCTATACCCTATATACCCTAATTCT
>VDFB02281492.1:378137665-378166931 GCA_007258455.2 Sequoia sempervirens | reverse complement strand
CCATTACATGGAAGGTTCCTTCAATATTTCATCAAAACCCTTCTTTAACACCCCATTTACACAAGGAAAACAATGTAATTTTGCCTATCTTGTAATCATGGCATGCCCCTACACCACATTTTTTTATGCTAGAAATAGTCTTGTACAAGATGATTGTAAGTATTTTTTATGAAGCCTTGAATGACATATATTTCATTTATTTGAATGGATAAACATTTTAGGAACTAATATTTGTCTCATTACCATGCTATAGGTAAAATTATCCACCATGCCAAAGAAATGAAGAAGGAATAAACTAATAGACGAAGAGTATGAAACCTTCAAAGAAAAGGAGAGAGAGAAAGGTTGAGGGAATATCGTGAAAAGAAGAAATAGGGTACTATTGACGAAAAAAATCAACTGAAGAGGAACATCAACCGTCAAAAAGAGAACAAGATTTGGCAGCACAAAGGGCATGAATGCAAAAGCATCGTGGTAAGACAGATTTGGATATCGTAGTTGGAGACACACTCTCTACGGAAAGTGAATACGAAGGGACACCATTAAGCACAAGCGAATATGGAGGGACACTAGCTACTGCAAGTGAATATGGAGGGACACCATCTATAGCAAGTGAATATGGTTGGACACCATTGAACGCATCTCAAGTTGAGAGTACATCATCACTCAGATTTGACAAAGAAGGTATGCCATCATCCCCATGAGAACCTCAAGGTATGTCTTCTACTCCACCCTCGATCGAAGGTATGCAATCTAGTCCACCTCAATTAAATATTGATGAAATTTGTAATGTTGAGATGTATGTACCTAGAAGAACACCACCTAGAATTTTGTGTAGAAAGCCAAAGTATTTGATTAATATTGATGAGGATATTTTGTAGCACATGGAAGGTAAGATTCCATCACGTAGTTGTAGAAGATATGCTAATAAGATTTGGAAATTATTCTATGAAAGTCTAAATGAAATCGCAAGATGTCAACTATTTGTTGAAATGATGTGGGGGTATAAAGTATAGAGACATCATGAAGACTCTTGGGTTGAGAACATCAAATGCATCAAGTGAAAACACTAGTGTGAAGAATCTAATGGATGCATATGAGAGTATGGGTAAGACCTCACACTCAAAGGATAGTAATGTCACACAACGTGTCATTACATCGACTTTGGTAAGCAGTCAAACAAAAAGAGCTCATCTCATTAGAAAGATGAGTGAACAAATGAGAATTAGTAGAAAAACTTTATCAAAAGTTGTTCAAAGGTGACAAAGAATTGAGGGCACCAATTCAAATGAATTATGGGAATTCTCAGGGAGACTGCCATAAAAATATAAAAAAGTTGTTGAAGCATTGATAACACTAATCAAAGAGTATTGGAAGAATAACACAAGGCCATCTCAGAATCAAAGGGATGTGATAAGAAGGAGAATCAGTAGTTGGAACCGTGAGCCACATCCAAAGCATTTTTTGGATATGACTCAAACCCAATTTTTTCATAAATTTCAAATGGATTATCCTAAAATTAGTATTTTTCAAAGATTTTTTGAAATTCTTAAACCTTTTTATGTCAAAATAAATCACACATGCACTACTTGTTGTTGTAGACTACATATTGAATTCTCTAACCATTATGATGTTTATCGTTCTATATGTTGTGATTTGCATACTAATGTTGTTTTATAGGATTGTGGCATAGAAGCCCCACCAAAATCTTCAAGAGAGTTCTCATCAAAAAATTATGTGAAATAGAGGATGGCTGAAAAATTCTATAGGACAACATGCTTGGATGGTTCATGCGAGCGTTGTAGTGGCTTGCAATGTATGTCAGTATGTCAACATATGGAAAGCACAGATGAGGTGGGACAAAAACTAGTAGAATTCAGGAAGTATAAAACAGTGGCATATGCTACAAAAGATGGGTCTCAAGAAAAAATGTGTGATTTGGTTATTCAAAAGATTCCAATGTATCAGTTTATGTCCATATTTCATGACAATATAGTGTATTAGTATGCAAGGCATACCCATAGAGGATGATGGTTGGACACACAATTCAAGCTATGGAAGGAAACATTTTCAATTGGTAGCATAGTATCAATGGTTGACTTTGCAGAGAACTACACTCTATAGCCACATCGTGAGGTGCAGTTACAATATTACAACTCCACACATGTTTCAATATTTATGCAAATAACATTCATTCATGTAGTTGATAGTATAGAGGACCAAAGAAAGGTATTGAGGGAGTATCACTTTTATATTAGTGATGATTGCACACATTCTCTAGAGTTAGATTACGGGTTGCTTCGGATGTTACGTAGTGATTTGGTTCCGGAAGGGGCATAGCATACGGTTGACATATAATATGGTCGGATAATTGTGCAACACAGTTCAATAAATCACGCATGTTCTACTGGTTGAGCATAATGCATGTCATTACATGTGTACAACATATGTACATAAATTTTCTGAGGCCAAGTATGGAAATGGGGAGCATGATGGTGCAGGAGCATGCGTGAAAAGAGCATTAGCACAAGAAGAGTTAAAGTATAAATATAGTGCAAATTTGATAGATGTAAGATCAATCGTTGAGTGGTGTAATGCTTTGATGGGTCTAGGTACTGAAGGTACATCTTCAGTTTGTAGATATTTTTGGTTGATGGATGATACTAACATTGCACCATATGAGGATTGTTGTACACTAACATGATCGAGTTAGCTACACTCTTTCCTTAGCTCAAATGCAAGTTCATGGAGTATCGATACATGGAAGATGGCATGCTTTTTTTCTTCATGTACAATGTAATCCTGGAATGATTGTGATTCAGGGGAGTGAGTTGACAAATGGTTGACAAGTTATCTTAGCCCAGTTCACACATATCGCCCTCCGACGACATTGGAACTAACATAGATAGAATCATCGGTCAACTTTGACCACGTATCAAATCTAGTTCAACCAGGTAATATATCTACTTGCTTAGTTTTTGAAATTCCATATTGTTATATTACTTTGTAGTGTATTCATAATGTTGACTAATTTCAAGAGATTTGCTACACATATCAATGCAGGGCAGGTGTATGCAGTTATTGCAGATGAAGACAATGAAGAGGGAATAAACTATTACTTGTGTCATTGTGTTGAGGCCAAAAATAAATTGGAGGCCCCATTTATATATGGAGAAAACATTGAATACCCTACAGGATTAGTTGTTGTTACTAGAAAATGGCTTAGAAGGTAGCCATATAAGAGTGTTAAACATTGGTTATTTCAAGACTTTGGCATGCATTGTAAGATTCTTCATTACTCGAACCTTGTCATGGCATCCAATGTTCATTTGACCAAATATGGGTGTAGAACTTTGAACAAAGTCTTGTGGAAGGTCGGTGAATTTGACCATGAGGCAATACTTGACACAATAAAGAGTAGAGCATACTCGGATGGTTCGTTGGATTAATTTGTAAGTATGCACATTGGTTCTTATTAATTTATACTTGTATGCACATTAATTTTTTTGATTCCAATGCTATCATCTTCTTTTACTTTTCCAATTTGTAAGTAACCTACTAAAAATTGATTGTTGTCCCCTTACAAAAAATACAGATTTATGACCCATCCAAGAGATTCTCAGCTAGAAAAGAAATGCAACATCCTTATTTTGATGATCTTGACAAATCTCAATCATGATTTTAAGCCATTACAAAAGTGTGTGCAAAGCTTGGTGTGGGAATTTCAAGTTATTCATTTGAAGTTAACCTTATCATGAGCAGCTATGATGTAGATATTATAAGAGCATCTCAAATTTCAAACTAGTCCATTCATGAGAGGTGTTGTGTGCAATAGGTATCTTAGAACTCCCAATGAATATGTATGACCAGGAGTGACTAAGTTGAGAGACTAGCATGCCTATCTGTAAGTGTCTTCCATCTATTTGCATTTTATTTCCATTTTGGATGCTCTTTCTTTTTCTCTTTACTTTGCATATTTGTAGGTAAACTACTAAAAATTCATTGGTCTCTCATTGCAGAAAATGTTGATTTATGAGCCATCAAATAGAATCTCAACCAAAAAATCAATGCAACATACTTATTTTGATGATCTTGACAAACCTCAATTTTGATTTGAAGCCATTATAAAAGAGCGTGTGAAGCTTAGCGAGAGAATCTCAAATTGCTCAATTGAAGTTAAACTCATAATGAACACCTATGATGTAGACATTTAAAGAGAATCTCAAATGTATGAGTGACCTTGTAAAAGATATGTGAGAACAAAGTACTTAAGGAATTTTAATGAGATTTACTTGTAATGAGATTTACTCAAATATTGCAATTTTGGAATTCATGTTTGGTGGAGGAGCACCTTGTTCTCTAAATGCCTTCAATAGGAAAATTTGCAAAATTTGAATTTTGAAATGTAAACAATGTGAAAAATGTCATGTGAAGGTCATATGTAATGTATTCAAAGTCTCAAAGAGGTCATTAGGTGATTAGAGAAGTGATATTGCACAAAATTTGTCATTTGGTATAAAAATGCAACACTTGCATTAGTTGCACAATTGCAAAATTAGTAAATAAAGGATGATGTTTTTTGTATTTGCAACACTTCCTTTTTTGTTTCAAGCTTGTGTAGATTTTACAACACCTTATACTTTGATTTTTGATTAGTTTTCTTCAAAGCAAGGAGTTAGGTAACTTTTGAAAGTATTTTGAAGTCTTTTAACTCATATTTGAGGAAATAAGAACAATTTTATCATAACTAGTTTGTAACCCTCAAAATAGGGTTTTGAGAGTCCATTGAGTGATAAGATTGTCATTCCATTGATGTAGGGTTAAGTAGGTCAGTGGAATGGATTGCAATTACATTTTTTTCAATTTGAATATGTAAGCAAGGGGTGTCAATCTTCACAAAACCTCAAATGAATGAGTTTCAAACAAAGTTTCAACCAACAATTCTCTATCTCTTCAATTTTCACCCTTCACTCTGCCTTGTCTAGTAGGTCCATAGACCCTAGTTTTAGACCTTTTCTAAAAAAAATCTCAAATTACTTCACAAAAAAATGACTAATCTAGATAGCCATTATTGAGTTACAACACATACTTCACAATCAATAGTGACTGTCTTGGAACATGTGCATCAAAAATGACCTTCTTTGTTGTCCTCATTAGGCTAACTAGTCCTAATTTACAAAGAAACATACCTTTAAACATTCAACAACCCCTTGAACTTGTCGGGGAAGCAATTCTCATGTATCCAAACCCTCAAATCCACAATTTATCTCAGGAGAAACTCACTCCACCATGCCAAACCACAAAACCCTTATTTTATGCTAGTATGAGGAGGGTTTATTGAAAGTAATGGTTCCAAACTTTACCAGAACATGCCACCACCTTAGACCTTAAAATCACCTGCAAAAACCCAAAAGACAATCACCCAACCTCTACATAAAATATTTTATCAAACCTTAGGGTGAAGCCTCATTTCTCATGCCATTTTCCATCAAAATCTACAGGGGCAGCAACACAAACCCCATAAAACTTATCCCCTTTCACCAAATAAGCACCCTAACATCAAAATTGGTTTCTAAATATGTATTGGGTCTATGGAAACACAAAGAGATTGAAAAAGAGAACACAATCACCCTGTACTAAGCCGCACAATTCAAGGAAACATCAAATTTCTAACAAAAATACAGAAAAATGCAAGGAAACAATGAATTTTATTGATCTTCTTCTAAGTACATGGTACATTTATGCTAGCCATGGTCTTCTTTCACACCCAAACATGCGGAATCACTTCGAGCTATGTTCAACTGGCTCAATCCCTTAAGGGTCCAAAGTGCAAAAGGGAAGCAATGTTTGACGAGGTATTACTTGGAAACCATGATGCTTACAAAATCTTCGTTTGAGCCTATGAGATCATGTTGGGCCCCTTTACAATAACCTATCCCATTTTTTGTTATCTCGGAGTGGTTTTCCCATGGTATCCAGTTTTCACTTGATGGAAAAAGTGTCAAATGCAAGTAGTGCAAAGTTTTCAAATGGTGCAACTTTCGTTTTGCAACTCGTGTGACCAAAAAAACTATTCCAACGCATCCAAATAGGTATGTTTATGTTAAGAATGGTCCTCTTTCACACCTAAACATGCAGAATCGCTCTGAGTTACGTTCATCTGGATCGATCCCTTAAGAGTCCAAAGTGCAAAATGACTGCAAACTTCAACATGTTGTTACTCGGATATCGTAATACTTATAAAATTCTTGTCTAATCCTATGGGATTGTGTTGGGACCTTCTACAAAAACCTCTCTTGGTTTTCTCTATTTCAAAATAGTTTTCCCGTGGTGGCGGATTTTCACTTGAGGAAAAAGTTGTCAAATGCAAGTAGTTGAAAGTTGCAAAGCAACTTTTTTTCTGCAACTCATGTGAACAAACAGACTATTCCAATGCATATGAATAGGTATTTTTACACTAGCCATGGTCCTCTTTGGCACCCAAACATGCGGAATCGCTTCAAGCTACATTCAACTGGATCAATCCCTTAAGAGTCCAAAGTGTAAAATGGTACAAACTTCAAAATTTTGTTACTCGAATATCGTGACGCTTAGAAACTTCTCGTCTAATCCTATGGGATTGTGTTGGGACCCTCTACAAAACCACTCTTTTTTTTCTATTTCAGAGTGGTTTTCCCATAGTGACAGATTTTCACTTGGTGAAAAAGTTGTCAACACAAGTAGTTGAAAGTTACAAAGTGGTGCAACTTTCGTTCTGCAACTCGTGTGACCAAACAGACTATTCCAATGTATCTGAACAGGTATGTTTATGCTAGGAATGGTCCTCTTTTGTACCCAAACACGTGAAATTTCTTCAAGCTACATTCAACTAGATCGATCCCTTAAGAGTCCAAAGTGCAAAATGCTACAAACTTCAGCATGTTGTTACTCAGATACTGTGACACTTAGAAAATTCTCTTTTGATCCTATGGGATCATGTTAGGCCCCTCTATGAAAAAATCTCTCAGTTTTTGCTATCTTGGAGTGGTTTTCCCATGGTGGAAAATTTTCACTTGATGGAAAAAGTGTCAAATGCAAGTAGTGCAAAGTTGCAAAGTGGTGTATTTTTTGTTCTACAACTCGTGTGACCAAACAGACTATTCCAACACATATGAATAGTTATTTTTATGCTAGGAATGGTCCTCTTTCACACCCAAATACGTGGAATCACTCTAAGCTATGTTCAACCAAATTGATCCCTTAAGAGTCCAAAGTGCAAAATGGCTGAAAAATTCAACATGTTGTTACTCGGCTATCGTGACACTTAAAAAATTCTCGTCTAATCCTACAGGATCATGTTGGGCCCCTCTACAAAAACCTCTCTTTATTTTCTCTATCTCGGAGTGGTTTTCTCGTGGTGGCATATTTTCACTTGATGGAAAGTGTCAAATGCAAGCAATGCAAAATTGCAAAGTGGTGCAACTTTCATTATGTAACTCATGTGACCAAACAGACAATTCCAACACATTTGAATAGGTATTTTACACTAGGCACGGTCCTCTTTCACACCCAAACATGTGGAATCGCTCTGAGCTATGTTCAACCAGATCGATCCCTTAAGATTCCAAAGTGTAAAATGGCTGTAAACTTTAGCATGTTGTTATTCGAATACCGTGAGGCTTATAAAATTATTTTCTGATCCTATAGGATCACATTGGGCCCCTTTACAAAACCTTTCCCAGTTTTCGCTATCTCAGAGTGGTGGATTTTCAATTGATGGAAAAAGTGTCAAATGCAAGTAGTGCAAAGTAACAAAGTGGTGCAACTTTCGTTCTGCAACTTGTGTGACCAAACAGATTGTTCCAACGTGTCCAAATAGATATGTTTATACTAGGCATGGTCTTGTTTCACACCCAAACATGTAGAATCACTTTGAACTACATTAAACTAGATCAATCCCTTTAGAGTCCAAAGTGCAAAATGGCTGTAAAATTTAGCATGTTGTTAATTGAATACCATGACACAAAGAAACTTCTCATCTAATCCTATGGGATTGTGTTGGACCCCTCTACAAAAACCTCTCTCAGTTTTCGCTACTCAAAGTGGTTTTCCTGTGGTTGTTGATTTTCACTAAGGGAAAAAGTTGTCAAATGCAAGTAGTTAAAAGTTGCAAAATGGTGCAACTTTTGTTTTGCAACTCATGTAACCAAATGAACTATTACAATGCATTTGAATAGGTATGTTTACACTAGGCATGATCCTCTTTCGACCCAAACACGTAGAATCACTTCGAGCTACGTTCAACCGGATCAATCCCTTAAGAGTCCAAAGTGCAAACTAGTGCAAACTTCAGCATGTTGTTACTCATTTATTGTGATGCTTAAAAAATTATCATCCAATCCTATGGGATCATGTTGGGTCCGTCTACAAAAACCTCTCTTAGCTTTTTCTATCTCAAAGTGGTTTTCCCGTGGTGGCAGATTTTCACTTGGGGAAAAAGTTATCAAATGCAAGTAGTTGAAAGTTACAAAATGGTGCAACTTTCGTGTGACCAAACAGACTATTCCAATGCATTCAAATAGGTATGTTTACGCTAGGTATGGTCCTCTTTTACACCCAAACACATAGAATCGCTCTGAGCTATGTTCAACCAGATTGATCCTTTAAGAGTCCAAAGTGCAAAATGGTGCAAACTTCAACATGTTGTTACTCAGATACTGTGATTCTTAAAAACTTCTCATCTAATCATATGGGATAATGTTGGGCCTCTCTACAACAACCTCTCTCAATTTTTGCTATCTCAAAGTGGTTTTCCCGTGGTGGCAGATTTTCACTTGATGGAAAAAGTGTCAAATGCAAGCAGTGCAAAGTTGCAAAGTGGTGCAACTTTTATTTTGGAACTTGTGTGACCAAACAGACTATTCCAATGCATCTGAATGGGTATGTTTACACTAGGCATGGTCCTCTTTCACACCCAAACACGTGAAATCGCTCTGAGCTACGTTCAACCGGATCGATCCCTTAAGAGTCCAAAGTAAAAAATGGTTGCAAACTTCAACATGCTGTTACTCGGATACCGTGATGCTTAGAAAATTCTCATCTTATCCTACAAGATCATGTTGGGCTTCTCTATAGAAACCTCTCTCAGTTTTCACTATCTCAGAGTGGTTTTCCCGTGTTGATGGATTTTCACTTGATGGAAAAAGTGTCAAATGCAAGTAGTGCAAAGTTGCAAAGTGGTGCAACTTTCGTTCTGCAACTCGTGTGATCAAATAGACTATTCCAATGTGTTTGAATAGGTATGTTTATGCTAGGCATGGTCCTCTTTCACACCCAAACATGCGAAATCGCTCTAAGCTATATTTAACTCGATCGATCCCTTAATAGTCCAAAGTGCAAAATGACTGCAAACTTCATCATACTATTACTCGGATACCGTGATGCTTAGAAAATTCTTGTTTGATCCTATGGGATTGCATTGGGCCCCTCTACAAAAATATCTCTCAGTTTTTGCTATCTCAGAGTGGTTTTCCCGTGGTCACGGATTTTCATTTGATGGAAAAAGTGTCAAATGCAAGCAATGCAAAGTTGCAAAGTGGTGCAAGTTTCATTCTACAATTCGTGTGACCAAACAAATTTTTCCAATGTGTTTGAATAGGTATGTTTATAGTAGACATGGTCCTCTATCATACCCAAACATGTGGAATCGCTCTTAGCTACGTTCAACCAGATCGATCCCTTAAGAGTCCAAAGTGCAAAATGACTGCAAACTTTAGCATGTTGTTACTCAGATACCATGATGCTTAGAAACTTCTCATTTGATCCTATGAGATCATTTTGGGCCCCTCTATAAAAACCTCTCTTGGTTTTCGCTATCTCAGAGTGGTTATCCCGTGGTGGCAGATTTTCACTTGGGGAAAAAGTTGTCAAATGCAAGTAGTTGAAAGTTGCAAAGTGGTGCAATTTTTGTTTTGTAACTCGTGTGACCAAATAGACTGTTTGAACACATCCAAATAGGTATTTTTACACTAGGCATGGTCTTCTTTCTCACCCAAACATGCGGAATCACTCTGAGCTATTTTCAACTGACTTGATCATTTAAGGGTCCAAAGTGCAAAAGGGAAGACAAATTTGATGGGATATTACTTAGAAACTGTGATGCTTAAGAACTCTCCATCTAAGCCTGTAGGATCGTGTTGGGCCCCTCTACAATAACCTCTCTCAGTTTTTGTTATCTCAGATTTATTTTCTTGTGGTGTCTAGTTTTCACTTGATAGAAAAAGTGTCAAATGCAAGCAGTGTAAAGTTACAAAGTGGTGCAACTTTCGTTTTGCAATTCATGTGACTATAAAAATTTCTCCAATGTGTTTTGATAGGTAGGTTTACGCTAGGCATGGTCTTTTTTCACACCCAAAAACACATAATTACTCTGAGCTACATTCAACTGGCTTGATCCCTTATGATGGCATGCAAAACAATTGAAAAGAGAAACATACACACAATGATTGAGAAGTCTTAGTATTCCACACAAAAAGTATGATCATTGGTGTAGAGCACCTTGTTCCTCCATAATGAAGAAGGTCTAGTTCAGTGGTTTTAGTCATTATAATGTCAAATAAGGCCATGATAGGCCATTTTGAAATCTTTTTTTTAGTTTTGAGTTACTGTGGGGTCATTTGAGTCAATTATGTAAGTAACATAGGGAGTACAAATAAGAAAATAGCATTGGTAAAGGAATTGGAAGAGATTACTTACGCTTCCCCTATTCAAAATTCAGAATTTAGGCCTTAAAAGCAAGGTTAGGTGAGGTGAAAAGAAGAAATTGCTTGAGAATAAGTTATAAAAGGTTGGAAATAGGGTGAGGTTGTAGAGTTTGATGTGTTCAAATTGTCTACAAGGGAAATGGAGGTCAAAAGTACGTTATGGCATGATTCCTTACTTGGGCAAAGAGGGGTTTTGAATGAAAAAGAGAGGTTTGAGGGAGCAAAAGTGGGTAAAGTCAAGGGGTAGCATAATTTGGTGCCCAATTAAGTTTGTGCAAGTAGAATGAAGAGTGTTGGAAGAGGTTTTGAGGTTGTATGATGTTTGGATATGGTTTTTTCAATAAACCCTAGTGAAATTTGAGAAAAGTGAGGGTTTAGAGGATAGTGGGGTTAGAGGGACAATCACGCCCTAAAAATTGTGGATTTTGTGGATTTGCAAACTGGTAAATGCTTTCCAATGGTGTTTTTCAATTGGAAGAGTGATTGAGAGGGTGTTTCTTTGTTAAACAGACCTATTCGGGGGTCTAGGACAGCTTTGAGTCCATTTCTTATTTGTATTATCAATTATAACTTGCTTTCTCCCGAGTCCATTTCATATGTAAGAAATAATATTACAAAAAGTTGACATATAAATCTTTCGATGTGTTTATATGGTGATGCATCAAGAACATAACAATTCATTTTGCACTATCAAGATTATGCTGTGAAAATGTTTAAAGACTATTGAAGATAAATGTTTGTATGATAATGTGTCAAGAAGTTAACTACTTCATTTACTCTGAATATTATGTTTTTCAAGTGTTGTGAAGATTATGTGTCATTTTCTTAATTGAGTTGTTCCAATCAAAGGTTTAAATATATTGGAATCTTTTTATGAACCATTTAATGGAATACTGATTGAAAACGTGTTTTTTTCTTTTAGATAAAGTTGTTTAGCATCAATTAATTAATATTCAAGATAAACCATGAAAGACAACAATGATCAATGCTAGGGCTAACCAATTAATAAGTATACACGTGAATAAGTCAAGCATGTACATGTGAATAAGGGAAGCACAAGTACTCAAAAACATGTAAGCCTTGAAGTATACACACGAATACATAGTATACACAAATTAATACAAAGTATATGCATGAATATAAGGCATACACATGAAAACACGTAAGTCACAAAGTATACATTGGAACACATGTAAGTCACAAAGTATACACGTAACTCATATCTATTGAACCATGAATTTAGAATGCAAATATGGATACCATCGATAAAAATATTTGTATTAACCAAATAGCCATGTAGGCATACAACAATATATGTCAATATAAGTATGAAATATTGGTAATAGCCATATAGGCTTACAAGAATGCCATATAGGCATATAATGTCAAATATATCCAATACAAAATATGTACAAAACTACCATGTAGGCATACAATAAAGGGCTCTGGAATCAAAATTCATTGCTCTCCATGCTCATGAAATAAACTCTTTCCCTTTGCTTGTCGATTGGATGGTGATACATCTATCACTCATTTTTGTTGTGCTCAAGGAGTGCTCATGTTGCTTCTCCTAGTGTTTAGTTCTTGGTGAATTTTTATCTATTACAATAAGAAGTAAAGAAATTAATATATAGAAATTACATTATAAAAAAATGATATATTTAACAAAATAATCACTTACCGCCATATGATGATTACTCTCCACGAGGGAAATATTCGCACGCCCAGACTGAGGTGTGCTGAAGCCCTGTATAAACCGTCCAAATATAAATTAAACTACAAATCAATAATGGTTTTTTTTTTTACTAACATCTATAACAACGAATGTAAATTGAAAATTAGAAATTTGCCTCATACCTCCCCCGTCAGAGCCATCAAGGATTCCATAGTAGATGAAACACCGATCTCCATTGCCCTCACCACATTCAAATATGTTTCCACTTGCAACATGTGAAAATAAAACAACAAATTATTCAATCATAAAAACTACAATAGCGATCCACGTCATGACTTATAATGTTTGAGATAATGAACAAAATTTAGAGTACTTATTAAACTATATATTTTTGACTATCATGCTTACTATTTGCCCTATCCATATCTTGTCTGAAAGGACATGTTTTTAGGCTTTTACCCATAGCAGCAAGCCAGTGATTGTTTGATCAGATGCTTTCATAGACATGTACGATAATTGTGGTGGCATAGAGAAGTCAATGAACTATTTGAAAAAATTCCTCAAAGAAATGGGGTCACATGGTGACGGAATGCCATTACAAACAAATGCACATCATGGAATTCCATCACCATAAGATCGCATTTCTTTCAGGCATTTTTCAGACAGTTAATTTCCTTCTCTATGGTATTATTGCTTACTATTATGCTTTGATAGATACTTTTCCAAGCATCCATAGTTTGTTGGAAAGCACCTATTTTAGGATTTTAGCCATAGCAACAAGGAAGTGAGTAGTTTGATAAAATGCTTTGGTACACATGTATGGAAAATGTGGTATCATAGAAAAGGTGGTGAGCTGTTTGAAGAAATGCCTCAAAGAAATGTGGTCTCATGGTGATGGAATGGCATTCCATGACCATGAGACCACATTTCTTCAAGGCATTTTTTCAAACTACTAACTTCCTTGTCTATACTATTGCTTACTATTATGCTTTGATAGCTTTTTTTCAAGCATCCATAGTTTGTCGTGTAGGTGCACCTTTGCAAGCACATGCCTCCATGAGGAAAATTTAGGAGTTTGAATTGGTTAAGCTATTTTGATGATGTAATAACGCTTAAATAGCCATTTTGGAGGTTGTAATTGTCTTAGTTAATTTAGGCATAAAGTGCAAAACTGCAAAATATTGACAAAGTTGTTAATTTCAAATATTTTAAAAATGCAAAAAAGGTGTAAAGTCATGGAATGCCAAGGGTCAAAAGTAGTTGTAGAGGTTATTGAGTCATTTTAGGAATTTGGAAAGGTTAGGAAATGTTTAAAAATGATATGAACCATTGATGTAAGTTGTTGTTGGAGAGATTGAAGGAGAAAACTAAGAAAATATCACTATTATACTAGTATTTTTTTGTGTTTTCCTCCATTATCTACTAGTGTACATTTCCATACAGGTGGTAGGGAATATTTCATGTGTGTGAATTGAAATATTTAGGTGTTGGCATCAATTTAAAACTAATTTGAGCATTTGATATTGAGTTTCAAGATTTTGGTGGCCCGATTACTCTAGGCGGTCAGAAAACAAGGGTTTAGTTGTTTGATTACTTAAATGACTTGACAGGTCATTCCACCTTTTTGTACCCATTGTTTCTTGGTGGTATGGACCTGAATAATGTATGAGTAGGTGTGGAAGATAGAGATTAGGTTTGGGAAGGATATTTGGTGAGTTTCTCAACACTGCCCTATTTTAAAAACCAGTTTTAGTGCCTTTGACCAAGGCTAGAGTGAGTCAGTTGAAGAAAGGGATAGAGAACCTAATGGAATCTCATGAGATATATGTAATTAGGTATGTTTAGACAATTTTAGTAAACCTGAGAGGCCAGGAGTGGTCATTTGTGAGAAAGAGAGTATGAAACCCTAGTTAGAAAGGGTGAAAACAAGTGAAAAGTGAGAGGTTCATGAAGGAAGTGTCATAAAGACTTTGGGGAAAAATAAGAGAAGTATAAAATGAGCATGTGTAGACATAAGAAAATCCTGATTGAGGTGGTTTTAATCTTGTGAGAGGTTAGGGAACAAGAGTTTCAATAATCCCTAGTTGATTGTAAAGAAAGTGAGGGTTTTATGAAAAGGGGTCTAAATGAGCGAGTGGAGACCTAGAAGTTGAATAATCTAAGGTTTTGTTGGATTTATTTTGATTTTTTAGTGGGTTCAAGGTTTGGTTGTGTGTTTGGAGAGGCGTCTCTTTGAAAAAGAGGCCTAATTCAATGCTGAAAGCCAGGTTTCGAATCAATGATCCAAAGGAGTTGGTATTGAGTTTTTGATATGTGATAGTAGGCCATGATGGGTGCCTGATTTGTGGATTTTTTAACAAGGTTGTTTGAGAAAATTGAAAGTTTTGATAGGAAAATTGGGTTGGCTAACCTAGTAGGAAGACTAGGTAGAAGTTTGAAAACAAAGGAATAATTGAGTTTTTGAGTTGCAAAGTGAATTGAATCTGTTTGAATGATGAAGTTAAGTTATTTGATTACCTTGCATTGCATCAGTTTGTTGGAAAGCACCTTTTTTAAGTTTTTAGCCATAGCAGTGAGGAAATGAACTATTTGATAAAATGCTTTGGTAGACATGTATGGAAAATGTGGTAGCATAGAAAAGGTGGTGAGCTATTTGAAAAAGTGCCTCAAAGAAATTGGGTCTCATGGTAATGGAAATCACCATGAGATCACATTTCTTTGAGGCATTTTTTCAAAAAAATCATTGTCGTGTCTATGCTTTTTCTTAGTATTATTCTTTCGTATATTCCTTCCAAGCATCCATAACATAGACAAGGTAGTGAACTGTTTGAAAAGAAGTTGAGCAGTAAAAAATGGTCTCATGGAATGCCATGACAATAAAATGTAATTGGAAGCTACTCCTAGACTTATTACTTCTGCTATGTGAAGTAATTGCATCACTACTTATGTTGACTTTCTAAACAACTATATTGTAGTTGAAATTTTTTCATCTATCAACATCTAGTTATGAGTTATGGATTGTGAAGTAATGCTTTGAGTTTGAATGATGTGCAATGCAACATAATCAACGATATGAATATAAACTACACAAATCTATTAAGTACATTTCATTAGTTAAACTCTGTATTCTATTACTTGCATGTAGGTTTGAGTAAACCCACTAGCACTCAGAGGTGTTCCCTTGAAACCTACACTATTAGATTGTTCAACATCCAAAATCACATATTAAAATACCATTCATAAAACAATGCTATTAACATGTAATAAATTTATAATTGTTTACTAGTTACATACCCCACTGATAGGTGTACTACAAAAATACATAGGTGTAGGGTCGTATCCAGTCTCAATATTGTGACCCTATACTTTTATTAAAATCATAAAACTAAATTAGTTAATCTCGCATTTCAAAATTGAAATTTAATAAATTAAATTCAATGAACATGCTAACTTTTACCTAAGTATTAATGTCATACGCCTCATGCAAAATGTTAGCTGCCCTCTCCATCTCCATAGCTGCAGATGGATCCTGTGTAGCAGCCTCCTGAGTGTTGGTGGGGTCATATGAACAAGTCACCCCGTAAGATTGACACACATGGGTTTGAAGGCCACCACTTGAAGACTCCCCTAGATGGCACTATGGAACAAGGATAATATGTTGGATGACACTTCAAGTCAAAGTGTTGATTGTCTACAATGTCTCTACATCGACACTCTCCTTCACGACAGAAGGCACAACAATGTGCTCATGAGGCAGCCTAGTGAGAGCTCATCTGCCTTTCCACATAGGATCCAGTTGTGCTGACCCCCCACCTCTCCCCTAGAAGTCCCTCAGTTCAAAATAATTTGGATTTTTTTTCAATATGAAATCACTGTATAGTTTCCTAAGGAAATACTGTGGGACTTCACAATTGTTGCATGGTGGGTAATCAAAATCCATGTACCACCTATCATAAAAATAGTTCCTAATCTGTTGGTGGTGGCACCAAAGAATAGGAAACCTCTTTGCATTGAGTGTAAGATTTTGATTCGTGCATGGGTCAGTGAATAATGAGCACAAATCACCTTTTGTAATTTTTAAATCTTTTATATCTTTATATGATAGTTTATCCGCGTAATAAGCCCTAGCCACCTACCTCCTATCTTTCCATCCAATTATTTGTTTGCTAATTGAATCTACATTTTTTAACATATCTTTTAATGAACTTGCCAGGGTCATTATTTATGCAGTTAAACCATTTGGATCACTCAATCTACTGATTAAATCCTCAATTTTTTTTTTGTTGTTCTCAATTTCACTAATTAAATTTTGTTGAGTGCCAAGAGGGTGTTGAGTGATTGGTGGAGGAGGTTGTTGTGGTTGATTTTGTTGTTGAGGATTTTATTGTTGAGGATTTGGTTGCTCTACTTGTTGAGGATTTTGAGGGTTTGCAGGTTGATTTGCATCTCCTGCAAATTCAAAAAAATAAATATCAAATACAACCTAAAATTAAAAAATTCAAAACAAAAAGAAAACAATCCTTACCTCTCACACCTCCTCATCATCGTGGTGCCATCCTTGCGATGAAATAGCAACTGTTGATGAAGACTTTTGCAAAATACTTCCTCCTAGAATGCGAGTGTGAAAAATGGAGGTTTTGGCCACGGGCACAAGAAAAAACACAGTCGAAATGCAAGAATGAATGTGTTTCACTTTTTTTTTGCTTTTAACATGTCATAACATGCGCGCATTATAACGCACTCGCATTATAACACAATCGTGTTATAATGCACTCGCATTATAATGTGCTCGTGTTATGGGCTCATTGTGGCTGAGCCTTAGGCTCGGCACATCAAGAAATAACACAAGTGTGTTATAAGGTGCCCGTGTTATGAATTTTTAAAGCTTTTTTTAAAAAGTGGCCACAAATTGGCTACCCATCTCCATGCACCCACCCATAAGTAGACAATATGTATAGAAAGAAAAGATAACCTATATGAAAACTATAATATTGATAATGCAATGAAACAACAACAAAGCCTTACCCTCCCTTCTATGAGCTTTAAGAGGCCGAAAGGAAGGACAATAGCTTTGAGATCATAAGACAAACGAGTAAGAATGTAGTGCCAATAGCTTGAAACCTGCATGAAGATGATGTAGAAAGAATGGAAGCAAGAATGGAGAGAGTGAAGTGAGAAGTTGCTAGAATGAACTGTAGAATGTGAGTGATTGAATGGAATGGAGAAGTGAGTTCAAAATTAGGATTTGAAGGAAAAAGAGATATTTTTGGGTAGATTTGCAGTCATAGGAGGCATTACAACTTGTGGATGCAATGAAATGTAATGTCCCAATTTCCAATAACTTGAGAATCTGTCAGGGATGTTTGTGCAGTGTGCAGACATCTACGCAACGTGGAAGCATCCCACTCAAAATTTCCTGGACACCAATGAAAAATGACAAAGTACGGATAGGAAAAAAGGCTCAAGGTAGGGGGTTTTAGCATTATCAATGTTATAACTTGCTAAAGTAAGGGTATATTATGGGGCGTTGTAGTAGGGTTCAAATTTATGCCACAAAATTTTTACCCCACTTTAGCAAGCATATGTGTCAAAGCATGTGCGGGCTAAAGTATAAAGATATTGAAGAGAATATATCAAAAAAGAGAGGAATAATTCCTTCGATTCGATATACTTGATGTGAAAGGGGAGCTCCACTAGAATGCAAAGAGGAAATGGGTCTTCGATTATTCAAGGCTAGCTATAATATCACCACAAACATGTTAGGTGAGAAAGAAAAAAATATTAAAATTTTCATAAGACACAATAGACACAATAAGACACAATCTAATAGGATATAAGATGGTGTTGATAGGTATGGATAGAATGGATAGAGTCCATACAACAAGCATATAGGCCCGTGGCTATTGAAAACTATATTGCAAGACAGTTAGAAAAGATAGTCTAGTTAGGTTGCCCCCAAGGTAGATTCCAAGATATAAGATATACATACATCAAGACACAAGATATCAAATTTCAACTATAAGACACCAAGCATAAGACACCAAGAAATCATTTTGATAGATACTTTTTATAAAATGGATTCTTTCATCGAGGAATCCTTTTCATAAGACATCAAGGAACCCTTTTGAAAGAACACTCCTTTTGAAAGAATAATCTTGTTTTCAAAATGAAGTTTTTAGCAAGGGATTATTACATCAATAAATATTTTTGAAAGAAATTTCGTTAAGGAATCCTTTTGAAAAAATAATCCTTGTTGAAAAGTAAAGATATGATAGCCCCCCCTTAGAATGATGTGTGCTACGTAAAGGAGAACATGTCATTCTAAAGAGAGAAGAAAGAAAAGAGATTTCATGACACAAAATACATGGCAAGATGTATTCATAGAATATTGTCACACAAATGAGGGATGACACATAGAAACCACAACATCAAGGAAAAAAAAAAGTAGAGATGAAGAAATAAAGAGATAGGGGGATTTGATAATTCAGGGTAAAAACTACTCATAGATATAGATATCTATAGAAATAATATAATATATTTTTGAAATTTCATCAACCCCCAAATGTATCGGAATGGGAAGAGGAGCACATGAAGACAAATAAAAAATAAAAATCAGGTCAACATGGAAGAATTACTAAATACCTCCAACACTTTTCATCACCCCAACGTGAAAACAAAAGTTAATGACACATAGAAGAAGGATGAAAAAAATAGAAGGTTATGGAAGATTCTTACACCTATATCCAAGCAACTACAAGGGTAGTAAGGGTCCTCTAGGAAAGAGCAAAAAACACATACAAACAAGTTCAAGGGAACACAAACAAGCACACAAATCTAATCTAAAGATGTAGAAGAAGTGCAACCCTAATATGAATCCACCAACAAGTCATCCTATTCCAAATTTAGATCATTGTAAAGGGAGGGAGGACAATCCTAGAGGGGAGGGATAGCAAGGATTGCACCAATTGACTCACCCATGACAAGGGCCAAGGAAGAGAACCCATCGAGATTTTCTTTAGTGAGCTCTTGTAAGAATAGGGTCATTTATTTCTCAAAGATTGAGGACAAAGTCAGGATATCCTCCAACAAGTTAAACATGAACTTGATAGGAATGCCATGTGTCAACTGATAAAGAGAAAAAAAAGACACCTGAGAGTCGCTGTCAACCTTGGGAAGAGGAGAAGTGAAAAAATCAAAGGATGCACGTAAGGAAGCTAAGGTAGTGGAACAACCTCCTACACTAACCTTGAGAGGAGAAAAATGCAAAACTTTTACATATCTTTAATAGTTACAAAAAATTAGACAAAAATAAACACAAATATCATGCATACCACAACACAATGATTTATATGAGGAAAACCCTTTTGGGAGAAAAAACCCCACACTCCAAAAGCCACCCAATATATTATTTAGAAATCAAAAGATTAAAATATACTTGCAAAGTAATCTTCTCATAGGAGTATCACCACCAAAGATGAAGAGACAACACAACTGCTATCAGACTCTTAGAATACACTCCCGTCTACATATATCCCACCCACTTATAACAATATTTTTGGAACCTTATAGAATTAGGGTTTTACAAGGTCATTTTTCATTTGATGTGTTAGCAGAAAAAGCTTGACATGTCAGTAGGAAAAATCCTTGACATGTCAGCAGTTAAAAACCCCCACATCTTGCTACGAGTGTACATTATTTGCATGATCAATCACCATATACCAACATACATTTTATCAATAAATTGTGTTGAGACACATTTTCCCAACAATGTAAGGGCTACCTCCATCACAAGGATGATACAATATAAAGTAGAACAAGACTCCATAAGAGATGAGGATTTCTTATGACCCTTGGCTAAATGAAGGTCATCCTTGGACTTGTGCTTCATTAGAGGATGCAAAATACCCAAAGATGAAGTTGAAGCAGAAGGAGATAGAGCCATAGATGACACCACCTTTGTATGAGGCATGTCCATAGGCTATGAAAAAAGGAGGAATATTAGGAAGAGAGGTAAGAAGGGAGGCTCTGTCGAAGGAGCAATGAACACCTGTACTCTTTTGGGGTGAGGTTAATCATGATCCATTGATGAATTTGAAAGAAGAATTGAGGTGATGGGAACTAAAGAAGAAGAAAGGATAGGGGAAGAAAGAATAATAACATGATCTTCCCCACTTTTCTACAAATCCATGGTCACCTTAGCTAGAGCCTTTTTCCAACACTTACACTCACGCACAATCCAGTTATGCTAGCTATGGGCACTAAAAGGAATAACCTAAGAAGAGGTTGTTGGATCCTACTCTACCACAGGAGCAACCTCCACAACTTTTGCTAGTGGAAGGTTGGTCTCCTTAGGAGGAGCATGGGGAGCAAGAGACACAAGAGCAGAAATAGAGATAGGCATCTCAAAAAAAAGGATTCTTTCCTTTCTCTTCTCTCAGAGCAGGTGGAGGAATAAGCAAAGGCCTAAACATAGGAACAAACCCATGCAAATTCCTCCCCATACAGTAAATGGTGGTTCAAGGAACCATGGGTAAAATAGGAAGCTAGAAAACTAGGGACTTCAACTTCCATAGTATGGTTTCCTTTCCTCTTTCTGTGCTAGGCATAATAGTAAGAACAGAGGATGCCACTAAGGCTTGGGAAGAGGAAGTGGAAGGTGTAGAAGAAGATGAAATAGAGAAACTAGTAAGAGAAGGCCTGAGGGAAAGAGAAATATCGTCCTTCCCCTTTGAAGGGGTAGAGGATGAAGCTTGATGTTGTGCACACATATAGGCCTTCAAAGACACAACATAAGGCAATGGGGGAAAACAACCTTTCAACACCGAGTCCCCAGTCTTATATCTGCAATATGCTCTATACAAGAGATTTCCTAAGGAGGGAGGGTTCCAACTAGGGTGGGCCAAAAATAGTTGAGGAAGAATCCACCACATGCTACCAGTGGCTTGCATCTAGTATCTTGTACAATGTGCATGGTACCCTCATGGAAAAACTGTTGGAGCAAAGCTCCAAATCAACTAGGAACAACCTACAACTCAACCCTCACAATCAAGAAAATAATCACCAAATATGTGATAAGATTTATTAAAAGCTAAGATAAAATGATGAATAATGTACATAGAAGCCTATTAAATAGGAAAGGAAAGGCGGTGAATAGACTCACCGATGAATCATAGGAGAAACTACCTGAGACAAATGCGGGAACATTATTAAATGATCCACTATGCAAATATTAAATATATGTCCTAATTTAAGCTTAAGACAATGTGTAAAAGGAAAAAACCTATTTACACCAACACCCCCCCTTAAGTGCAAACTTAGGGAGATTATTATGCAAGATGAAATGCAAATATGAGTCCCAGCTATGAGACCATATTAGTTACTCATGTACAAATGAAATGCAATGCAATCTCTCACAACCAGAGAAAAGGAGAAAACCTAGTGGGACAAAACTCCCCCCCCAAAAGAGAGATAAAATACAATAATGATATCCATCAAAAATCCAATCAATCTCTATCCATACAAAGGATGACAAGAGAGATCATAGAACCCCCCCCATAATGAGATAACCTTCTACAAGAGGAATCACTGGAAGTATACTCTGGAGTAACACTAGAATCCTAAATGCGAAAATCAAGGAAAGATACTTCTATTTGCTAGAAACCATATTAGAGTCACTCAAGGACTCAAGTCAGAATCATGATAAAGAAATAGTAGACCTGATGCCAAGGAAGACTAGAAAACTCACAACTGGCACATATTTGGAATCTATGAAGCAACAATCGATTGAAAGATGATCTGGAATTGAACTGAAGTACAAAGATCAAATAATGTAAACCTAATGCACACAAACAAGAAATATAGTGCATGCATTGATGAATGTTCACATCTGCCTCTATGATGAAAAGTAATCTCAGATCTGTATAGAGGATGGAATTAGCTTTCCAACGATATCTTGTTTCTAAAAAATAACTTTCGTTTGCAAAAATTATGAAAAAATGAAAAAAGGCATATAAGAAGGCACTTGGGGGACCAAATCAGAAACTCAAAAGCCAAAATGAAGCAAAATCATGCACCCAGGGGCTAAAAATACCAGTCCAGGGTCATTCATATGACCACATTGCTACATATATTGTTAGGCTTTGATTGTGGGCAACAAACCATTGGCCAAAACAATATACATAGTCGACATTTTAACAAATGCAAAGCTTTTAATATATATATATATATATAAAATTTGACAGTGACAATGACAAGATATGACTGCACATAAATTACAACATTGTGTTTATAAAAAACTCTGCGGTGAGAAATAAATGTCAATCCAATGATAGGTAGGGAAAATTTATAGTCGACCTCAATTTAGATGTAACCAAGTCGATCCAATGGAGAATGTCATGCAATGTATGCCAGTCCACCGATAGAGCTAGGACCAGGTCTGATGGGAAAATCTTAGTAAATGGTGGGAAACAAAAGTTATTGGAGTTCTTCCAAATGGACAAGCCAGTGACTAATGAGTAAGATTTGATCGCCAATTCAAATATAAAGACATACATAAATTGATGAAATCGACCACGGAAGCGACAATACAAGCTGATGTCTATGTTTATGGTAGCTACAATGATTAGATAGGTCCGTTGGTTTATGTCGAATGACAATTTTTAATGCCACAATGAATTGGCAGATAAATAAAACCCGTTGAGATGATCAAAAAATGCCAATGACGGTGACAATTTTTAACCTTGTGAATTAAATGTCATACATACCACCGATCATTGAAAAGCTAGTGCTGATGAACCAAGAAATGAATAGAAAGATTGAAAAGGAAGCGACTAACAATGAGAATGAAGGTCGAAGAAAATCTCTCATATGCCAACCAAACAAGCTGATGCAGCCAATCCAATGAAGACTATACCCATTGATGATTGTACAGATAGATCAGACACCGATCAATGCAGATCCAAATATTTTCCCAATTAGAATCTTGATAAAGGTGCATGCTAACCACACATAGGTCTGCCAAAACATTAGTGATCTTAGCTCTCAAGCTCACTAATAGGCAAAAAATCCTTAGCAGAAGGAAGGGTGGGAGGTGTTGGTGGGTTTCTAGCTAACCTTTGGAATCTTCTAAGGAGATGCCAACCTCTATACTCAAAAATCGCCAAGGATTAGTGGCCAACTAATGGGTAAATAATTTCAGGCTTTCACCCCTACTCTTTAGGCTCTGTGGGACCAAGGAGGGTATTCCTTTTTGTGTTGATTTGATCTCTTCATTCCTCAAGAACACTTCAACACATATTTGTTCCTATGAAATGCAAATAGATGTTATGTACTGAAGGGTTGGTAGACCTTTAAGTTAGTAACCACCTAATACTAGGAAACAAATAACTCTTTATAACACATACATCATGATTGAAAGATTTAATGATTTAAGAATGTTTATGAGATGCACAAAACTGAATAATAGATTAGTGCCAATTCTGGGCCATGGATTCAAACACATAAGATGAATTCATCAACAAACTAAACTCATCTAGTGGATTTAAATTGTTAATGCTTTGCATGAACTATTAATGTCTTACATTAACAAATCCTCTCTTGTTATCAATCCAACTCTGCTTACCAAATCCAACCTGCACACTTCAATCACAATCATCTATTCAAAGTATTTAACCATTTCATTGAAATAGACTCATAAACAGATAACACAACCTCATGAAATTGAGATGCCAAACTCAAAGATACTTGGTATTATTGAATTTAAATGACTGAAAATATACAGATCTGGAGACAATTTGAAGATATTCATGAATGTGCAAACACTTTCATGATTTATTTAAATAAACTGGTTGTATTTGCTCATAAAATCAGAAATTACAGCTTATAGACACAAAATGACTCAAAATTTCAACATTTCTCTATCTACCCAACCCCATACCAAACCTCAAAATCAACCTAAAAACCTCTTACAATGAGAGAAGAAAAGAAGATAAAGGAGAATAGAGAATTCTAGAAGAAGCCCTAAAGCTGATCTGGAGATGCCATCTGAAAACCTCTTCACCGTTGATCAACAAAGAGAACCCTCTCTCCTCTCTTTGTAACCAATTTTTCCTCCAAAATGCATCTGCAATCTGTTGTTGAGCAACAAAGAACTTACCCATGTAAACATTCTCCATTATTTACCTGCTGTGTGAAAATAATTTTGTTCCTCATGAAAATTCATATTTCTACTCTTTACTATGCTGGAGCTGCACTTTATTTATTCCCCAGCATATAATATTCACTCATAAAGTGAATTAATTCACTTTATCAATTATCCCATGCCTTCATTTATATTTTAATTCCTAGTTATAAAATATTCACTCTTTACACTTTTATTCCCCAGCAGGGAATATTTCACATGTAATCCTTTGTGCAATTACTTTCACATGCATTTAAAACATTCCCCCCTAGTGAATAAGTATTCACTTTAAAAATGGACCCTGCGTGAGCATGCCACTTGAAATATTTTAAATGATTCATTTAAAATATTTATTTGCACAAGATCTTCTTGGGTATTTTACCTGGGCACATTTAATCCCTTAGTTTATCTCATGCCCAAAATATAAAATGAAGATTTTAAAACCTTTTACTCGACCCTCCTTTCCACATTTACATTTTATTCCCGAGCAGGGAATAACATTCACTTTCTTTCATTACATTTAAATGTTTTATTTAAAACATTCCCCATGCTTTTCATCTCCCAAGCCCACCACTTATCATTTCAAATGTGGTAGCCATTAATATTTCATCGAGCGATAAAAAGCTTTATACCACTTAAAATTAAATGGCCTCTTTCAATTCCTTATGGGAGCACTCAATTTTATCGGGCCCACACCACGTGTCACCACCTCGCTCACCTCACGGGAAATAACCCGTGAGCAGTTTATTTCTGCGAGCTCTTAGGGTAGGTTTGGGATTTAGCTGGTGTGAACTCTTCATCTCCACCGTTTGATCTTGGCTGGTCTCCTTTGTGTTTCATATTTTTCCCTAATTCTCTTGTTTTCTCATTGCATTTTTGTTGCTCTTCAACTCTCGGCTTGATGATGGCATTCCATAGACCACATTATGAGGCAGAATAACCAAAAAAAATGTGTACCCCATCTCCAGTTTGTTGAATAGCTGAAAGTTTCTCAAGCCTTTCATAGGTACATTCTGGGTTTTTTTTGCAAGAGTGGCATTTTGTCCAGCATGATTTGTGAATTTTTTTTAGAGTTTCTAAAACTCTTCAATGATCATATGGTGCCCACCTAGTTGTAGGTCGTGCCCTCCCATTGCCCTAACATTGTGTGGCTTCTCCTTAATGTATGCCTTGATGGGTGTCTATAGTCTTTCAACTCCATTGTGTGCATCCTTGTTTCTCACTCATTTGTTGCCCTCAGGTCGAGCTTTTACCTGTCTCCATACTTGTTGATGGATTCCCATACCTTAACAATTGCATTTGCGCAAAAATTTCTAAAATCTAACTTTGACTTGAGTATATTGTTATGAATTTCACATTTTGGCTTTCCAAAATATAAAGAGTCCTCATGGAAAAGAATCCAAATCCAATGTGGCATATCAGATTTAGGTGTGTTGTGGCTTTGTCCCATGACAATTCAAATAAGATACCAACCTCTTGCATTTCATTGTAACTTTATTTCTTGGCACAACTCCATAAGCATAATTGTTTTTAAGCACAAGATCCAACATCAAAATCTTCACATCCACTAGTGTCTAATTTATTTGAAAACTTATTGTAAAAGAGGGATTCATTCTTACGACAAATGTCTTTGCTTCATTTACATAACAATCCAACTCTCCCTCGATAGTACCAAACCCATAATGAAGAGAAGAACACACCTCATCTATTTGAAGGTGATATTTTCATGAATGCAAACATGAAAATTTCCATGTGACTGCCCTATACCAACTAATTTACTTGAAAATAATGCAATATTGCAAAACTTACAGTTCCACAATTGTGCAAAGCATGTCGGGCCCCATGTGGCCTAACTAAAAAAAAATTGTTTTCAAACAAATTTAAGCCAAATTGAGATGAGACAACTTCAGGATGCTTCAAATATGAAAAGATGAAATGGGTTTTCATTAAAACTCACTTTTTGACATGTTTGCAAAACTGGCCAGGTTAACTCTGGAATCGGCCTTGAAAACTAGTCAAATGACCCCTTGGAGAGATAAAAACTTGCAAGCATGCAAACATCTGTCCTAGGAATTGAGTGCAAAAGATGGCTCAAAGAAATAAATCACGAGGAAAAAGTTATTAATTGGAAAATTTTCCCTCTCGGACTTTATGCAACAATCAATTGTTTGAAACCAATTAAAACTGACCAAATCACCTCTTCGATAAAATATCAAATCAACTCCTGGCAAGCCACCACTAGACACAATAGATCATGTTGGTGCAATGAGCACGTGTGTAAGAATAATTTCTTTTAATCATCACCCATCAAAAGACACTGAAGTTCAAAGTTGACCTCTTAGAAAGGTTGTCAGAAATGTAGATGCAAAACAAGAGAAATTGCATCTGGTTTTGATATGCTAAAAATAGCAAATTAACTCATGAGGATCTGAAACCTGACATGTGATATCATCTTGGTATGGAGAATGTAGAACAACATTCATTTTCACATGACGATCATCCAGTTGCAAAATGCAAGCTCAAATGGGAGGCTACTTTGTAAAACTGAACATTTGCAAACAGCATAAAAGTGCTAAAACCCTCCAACTTTGCTTTTCGAAACCCTGACAAAACTTATCACATGAATCTAAAAATTTACATGCATACTCACATAGGACACATGAGTGAGCGTGGAAATGGGATTTAAACCAAAATCAATAGGCATCGAATTATGACCCTTCAAAGTGGGTCAATTAGGCAGATTCTTCAGGTGTACTTCGAAGGCAAAATTTCAAAATTAGCATCTCAAATTTGCAAAATTTGAGAGTGCCAACAAGAGGTCTGCTCTGATACTATTTTTGAGCAAAGCTCCAAATCACCTAGGAACAACCTACAACTCAACCCTCATAGCCGAGAAAATAATCACCAAATATGTTATAAGCTTTATTAAAAGCTAAGATAAGATGATGAGTAATGTACATAGAAGCCTATTAAATGGGAAAGGAAAGGCGATGAATAGACTCACTGATGAATCACGGGTGAAACTACCTGAGAGAAATGCAGGAACATTATTAAATGATCCACTATGCAAATATTAAATATACGTCCTAAGTTAAGCTTAAGACAATCTATAAAAGGAAAAAACCTATTTACACCAACAAAAACTTTAGACATTTGTGGACAATAGAAGTGGCTGCATTCATGGAGGCTAGCCATAGAATTCACAGCTTCACTTTGAATAATTCAAACTCTAGGATCACAACAAATGGGATGCCCAAAGCCTTAGGTCCTACCAAGATTGACAAAAAAATTGTTCTCATAGGTGCAATAGAAAACCAATCATGAGTGCGAAGGGTGGGCTGCAACCCATCATATTTCTCCTTGTGAAAATTGTTGATAAACAAGGCCTCCTCCATGATAATATTCACATGACTCAATAGATGAACCATAACACCTATGACAATGTTACCATTGATTCAAGTGGGAACATAAAGCAGAGAAAACTCCTTGTTTAAGGGTAGATCATGTGAGGTTAATGTAATGTAAAGTACAACAATCAAATGGTCTACAAGAGAAATTGGAGTGAATGAGACCATATTCACATATTCATTTGGGGAAACATTGAAGGAAGATGAAGAAAGAACAACCAAATTAGCTGAGTGTGACAGGAAAGGATTTGTGTATATCTATAGTTGGTTGTTAGGCTTTTCTATAGACTTGTTAGAGTTTTTTCTTCTATCATCAAGATGTATAGTCCTATCATTGATGTGGTCCTAAATTACATGACACAAGCGTACACATCTTTTAGTATCATGTCTAAGAACTTAGTGGAATTGATAGAAGTTTTGAGAATCATACAATTGAGGATACAGCTCAAACAGTGGTCAAATATTAGGAAATGTTATAACTTTATCTTTTAATAATTTTTGCAAGACACTATTATATGATTTTTATAATTTGGTAAAATTTCTATTACATCCTATATTATTTTTGTTTAATGGAACAAAGACCATGTTTTCCATAGCCTCGTTCTTTCCCGATACTAACACAACTAATCGACCATCCCAGTGGAAGCGCGAGGAAGAATCCCCATGTCATAACCCAATTTTATTAAATACTTTTCATAATATGGAAAATTGAATTATTGATGAAATTCAATTAAATATTAAATGGAGATTCTAGGATATTCAAAAAAATTGAATGAAAGGAGTTTACTAATATTGACTTTGTGAATTTTTGAAAACTATTTTATATGTCATCAAGAATTGAACATTACTAATAAATTTGCAAGTGTAAGTGTGTGCAGTTGTAGGGTGACAGGTTGAAGGATGAGAACTTAGTTGAAGTAGGATTATTTAGCTAGATCAAATGGTAAGCCAGTTGGGATCTAGGTGCACACACCACAATGGCATGATGACTTGCAATTGATTGATTTTCATATATAAGAAAACAAAATTTTCTCAATTTAAACTATTTCAGTGCTTGCAAATGAATGATTAGTAGATTTAATTGTCTATTCAAACCTTATGATTTGAAGAAACTTAAAACAAGAAACTTGTATAAGAGTGTTTTATTTAGAAAACATATATATATATATATATATAGATATATAAATTATTCGAATGCATGGTAAGATGTAAATGAAATCATTTAAATACATAGAGATACAAATATATATATATATATATATAT
>VDFB02281492.1:378059964-378137565 GCA_007258455.2 Sequoia sempervirens | reverse complement strand
GTCCAGTTTTCACTTGATGGAAAAAGTGTCAAATGGAAGTAGTGTAAAGTTGCAAAGTGGTGTAACTTTCATTTTGCAATTCATGTGACCAAAAAAATTGCTCCAACACATCCTACTAGGTAGGTTTATGCTAGGAATGGTCCTCTTTTGCACCCAAACATGCGAAACTGCTTCGAGCTATGTTCAACTGGCTTGATCCCTTATGATGGCATACAAAATAATGGAAAAGAGAAACATACAAATGACAGTTGAGAAGTCTGAGTATTCCACACAAAAAGTGTATGATAATTGGTGCAGAGCACATTATTCCTTCATTTGATGAAGAAGGTCTAGTTCAATGGTTTTAGTCATTATAATGTCAAATAAGGCCATGATAGGCCATTTTGTAATCTTTCTTTTAGTTTTGAGTTAGTGTGGGGTCATTTGAGTCAATTATGTAAGTACGAATAAGAAAATAGCATTGGTAAAGGAATTGAAAGAGATTACTAATGCTACCCTTGTTCAAAATTCATAATTTATGCCTTAAAAGCAAGGCTAGATGAGGTGAAAAGAAGAAATTGCTTGAGAATAAGTTAGAATAGGTTGGAAATAGGGTGAGGTTGTGGAGTTTGATGCGTTCAAATGGTCTACAAGGACAATGGAGGTCAAAATTATGTTATGGCATGATACCCTAATTGGGAATAGAGGGGTTTTGAATGGAAAAGAGAGGTTTGAGGGAGTAAAAGTGGGTAAAGTCAAGGGGTAGCATAATTTGGTGGTCAATTAAGTTTGTGCAGGTAGAATGAAGAGTGTTGGAAGAGGTTTTGAGGCTGTATGATGTCTGTATATGGGGTTTTCAATAAAACCTACTGAAATTTGAGAAAAGTGAGGGTTTAGAGGATAGTGGGGTCAAAGGGCCAATCACGCCCTAAAAATTGTGGATTTTGTGGATTTGTAGACTATAAATGCTTCCCAATGGTGTTTTACAGTTGGAAGAGTGATTGAGAGTGTGTTACTTTGTTAAATAGACCTATTTGGGGGTCTAGGACAACATTAAGTCCATTTCTTATTTGTATTATAAATTATAACTTGCTTTCTCTAGAGCCGATTTCATATACAAGAAATAATATTGCAAAAAATTGACATATAAATCTTTTGATGTGTTTATATGGTGATGCATCAAGAACATAACAATTCATTTTGCACTATCAGGATTATGTTTTGAAAATGTTTAAGGACTATTGAAGATAAATGTTTTTATGATAATGTGTCAAGAAGTTAACTACTTCATCTACTCTAAATATTATGTTTTGCAAGTGTTGTGAAGATTATGTATCCTTTGCTTAATTGGGTTGTTCCAATCAAAGGATTAAATATAATTGTTACCTATTTTTCACTACAAGCTCAAATAGGTAGAGTTGAGTCAAACTCATCATTGATAGGTACAAAAAATTTCAAGAATTGATGCTAAAGTATTCATTGTTCATCATTAAGATGAGATTACACCTGAATTATAGTTTTATTGTGCAAGTATTTGAAATAGAAAATTAGAAAGTTTCATAATAATGCTTTTTATTCATTTTGTAAAAACACTAAAATCTCATACAAGCCATGAGGGTAACTGAATTTGATTATGATATCAAATGGTGAATACAAAATTCAATGAAAGCTACAATACTGAAAAAAATCTAAGTGCAAAGAAGAGGAGAAATTCATCATTTCCTATGATGATGAATCACTTTTGTTTGATGTCTTTAGTCGTCGTGTCTCCAAGCTGCAGCCTCGATTTCATGCTCCATGAACCTACAAAATTGTAAAAGATGGTGTTAGAGGTGTACTCTAAGCAATGATGAATTACATTCTACTTTATGTCTACACTACCAATAGGAATGTAATTTTCATTAAATCAGGCATTCACCAGATGATTGAGTTACAAAGGCTAACAATCAAGAAAAACATAGTTCAATGGAAGCTTTCAGCTTCAATTATTTTTACTAACTTGTTTGTTTCAATGTGTAGGAATAGGTTCATCATGTTTGTGATTATTTTTACTAACAGCTTGGATTATTTTTACTAACTTGTTTGTTTCAATGTGCAGGAATAGGTTCACCATGTTTGTGATTATTTACATAAGATATGTGGAGTAAAATGGGCTCCCACAAGGGTTGAGCTCGGCATATCATAAGGACACCTCTCATTCACATTATATATGAGTGTTATTTAAGCATTAAAGAAATAGTCATCATCTAGGACTATCATCAAGAAGTCTAATTCAACATGGTGAAAATAGATTAAGCAATTATCTTTTTCTCATCACTCAAAGGAACCATTAAAGAAATATATTAAGAGACCATTGATTACATTTATTATCCTTTGTTTTATCTCTTCCTTTCATTCATATTTACATTTTGATGAGGCATTAAGCTCCCTTAAACTAAAAGGAGAACAAGGTATCAAGTTATCATAACTGTTCTTAACAACCTCCAAAGCACATACATAATTCATCAAGAAACTTAGGAGGACGATCACATATGCAAGTTATTTAAATTTGTAAGAAGGATTTAGAAAAGAGAAAGATAGTACTTATTAGATGGATGGTACAACCATGAAAGAGATTGTAGTCTAAGGGTGCAAACACATAAGTATTTCATCAAAGTAACTATAGGTTACCAAGGAATGCTTCCTTAGTATTTTTTGAAACTTGGATAAATATTGAAGTCACAACTACAAGGTAGAATGATGAATAAACTTGCACCAGCTAGAAAAGAGTAGTAAAAATTTGGGAGAGCTTTGCACATTGTCAAATAGAAGCAGAGCATTTAGAAATCAAGTTGTTTCCTACAAATCCAAAGCACATACATAGTCTACAGAAGACTCAAGATAAACAGATTTGTATTCAACAAGAATATAACATTTTATAAAGAACATTCATTACAGTGTCAAATGTTACAGGTGAACATTGCAAGAACAGGTCAAGTGAGCTATTGTATTAATGGTAATGACAGCTTCATATCAAGCAACAGTCTTAATATGTCAAAAAGGGATTAAGCATCAACATTAAGAGAAATATCATCAATATGTCAAGGGGCATGATTGTTATCATTACCAGTTCCATTTGTTTTAGTTAACAGAGTTCAGACTCAAGGCATTTCTAAGTAACAAAAATAAATGATAAGTGAAATAGACATCAATGAAAATACAAGGAAGAAGATGTACTTTTAGTGAAAAGAAGAATAATAAGCATTGAGCTGCTATAGGAAGCTTTCAAATCAACAATTACAACTTTACCAATAGGACAACAAACAAACATAGGGCTTGAAGGAAGGGAAAATATTTTGCAAAACTTGTTAATGCCCAGTGACATGAGAATATGGAGATAGAATAGTAAAGTGTTGTCTAAACACAAATTGATCTAAGACATAATAACTTTGAAACTGTGTATAGCATTCAGATCATGCAACGAGTTTATTAAGTGTAGGGTGTTTTGATAAACACCTATACTATGCAATAAGAGATGGAGAGATAACCATGGCAGTTTCAAATGCAAAGCTGTTACAACATTCATACAATGATTTTTTCTTAAAAAAAATGTTTTTAGTAGGAAAATACAGATTTAAATTTACCCATGTGATGGATTTAGCATGGCGGCCAATAAGATACAAAGAAAATATAAATCATGAATACCCAAATGGATAATACAAAAACAAAATTCCCAGAATCTTGTCAAGTCGTGGCCTATTCAAATTAGGCTTACAAATATATGAAGTTAAAGAAAAATGGAGAAAGCATTTTACATATACATAGAATACAAATATGATGATGTTTCCTTTAGTCAAAGTCACAATAAAGAGTAATCTCAAATCAAAGAAAAAGGCTCGAATCCACTATGGCAGCCTGAAAGAGGCTAGAAATATACACCAGAAGGAGAAAAATCAAACTTACCAATGCTGCCATAGAATAGTGCTTCCAAAAATTATTTCTTGACATGTGTTTACTAGTGCAAGTCGAGCTCTCTCAAGGCTTCAATGGCGGCCCAGAACAAGTGAAGACACAGGATATATCAGAAAATGAGCATGGCCATGGTCTTTAGGCCGAGATTTATTTCAGAAATAGAGTAAAAGCCATGAAAAAGCTTAGTTTTAGACTTACCTTGTCCATTAATGTAGAAATAATTCATAAGGAGGTCAATAGCCATAGAATCAAGTTATTTCTTGCAAAAAGTTCTCTCATGGCAGCCAGAGCCAACAAATGTAGAAATCAATAGGGAAAAGAGAATAGCATAGAATATATGAGAAATGAGTCACAGTCGCAGATTTGAGGCCCAAAAAATGCATTAAAATGCTTGAAAGGACTCAAATTAATGATAGAATAATCTTGATCTTACCTTGTCTATTTAGAATCCCTCAAAATATCATCAAAATTGACATAGAAGGGTGCAGTTTGAGCTTCAAACCCCAGGTCGATAGCCAACTTCTTCATGAAGCTTCTTCTCCAAATTCAAAAATGTGAATGATTATCATTCTAGGATTTCCTTTCTTTTGTTTAGCCTAAGTCGAAAGTTTTGATGATTGTTTTTACAAAAATCATTATCAATTATCATCCTATCATTCTGCCTGTGGCTTAAAGTCAAAATAATCATCAATAATATGGAGGTGGTCAACTATTATAATGTGCCTCGTTGGCTTATATTTATTTAGTGAAAAATGCAAAGAAGATGCTAAGAATGATACTTAAGGCTTTGAGTCTTTGAAGCCGACTTCAAAGATTTTCTTTGAAATTGCATGGTTTTAAAGAAAAATTAATGTTCAATTAAATATTAAAAGTAATATAACTATTACTTTAATATTTAAAACATGTGATTAAAGGAGTGGATATCTAATGTAAAAATATTAAAATAATCATTTGGTGATTATTTTTAATATTTAATTAAATGAAAATATTCTCAAATCCATGCAGAAGATACAACTAAAGCACAAGTTAAGTCAGTATAGGTATCAAGAGCTTTCTGTTTTCTGACTTGGAGTCTTTTCATGCAAAAGATAAATAGAGATAATGATGGAGTTTCCTAGCACTTTACTTCAGTTTCATATCAGATTATTGACTAAAAATTACTCATGCATAGTGCGAGGATGGAGTTGCAGTTATCATGGGTGAGTTGATTAAAACAAGGTGAATTTTGCATGTTTTGGCCCACATCTTCAGATTTCCAGTTCAGTTTGAGTTACAGATCAGTTATACGCATTGTGACTATAGGTTTGAGATTGAGTTCACTCATTGTTGCATGAGTTTGAGCTTTCTTTTTAGGGATATTTATTTTTGCTCGGATTTCACCTTGGAGTTATCATTTTATCATTGAAATTGACTTTCAATTTGATGTTCATGCACTTTGAAGTGCATTCTCATTGTATATATTGGAAAAAGTTTATTTTTTCCTCTAGTTCTTGTTATTCAACCTTTGCATTCTACAAAGTGAATTGTTATGTAACTCAGCATTTAGTTTTCAAATTAATATAGCAGCGTTTTACAGGTTATCATTTTTTGTAGAGTTTCCTTCTTTCATTATCTCTATTCAGTATTAGCCTTCTCAGATTCAAGAGTCTTGAATTTATTGAATGTTTAAGGTGAGAATTTAATGTGTTTTATTTCAAATCCTTTAAATTCCTATTACATTCATGAATACATGTAAATGAAAAAGCAATTTTAGTTATAGATCATAAGTTGTGCTCTTAATTTGTCATCTCCTTTAGGTTATGCAAATATCATTTTTCTTCATTAAGAATCAATTATCAAGCCTTATGATGAAACACTTATGTAATTAGATTTCCCAATTTGAGTTGTGAAAATAGATTCTGTAATAATTAATTGTGAATCAATCTACTCATTAATATCAATTAGGTGCATCACCAAAGTTTTAGTTTTAGTTAATGCATTCAATTCAATCCTTCTTACCCTTTTCTCAACAAATTATTCAAGTACCTAATTGATCATCATATAGGAACTGACCTAGAATCTAGAGGTCTATCCTAGCCATAGGAATACCCACATCCTAAAGATAATTCCCATGTTTCAATAGATTGTTGAATTTAATCATTCATGCATTCGGGTGCAATCTGTTTGACAACAGTTTTTGGCACGACGGATGGGACTCTGAAGATCACTTCAGAGAAGAAATTCAAAGATACAAGTTGTTTATTTGGTATATACAACAACATATTTTCACCTTTCAGAGATACAAATTTATACCTAGTGACTCTGAGCATAATCCACTAGTTTCAACAGACGAAGTGCTGTTATGTTTACATTTACAAAGGAGGTCTAATTCAATTTGATTTACAAAAGATTTGCAGATTTCAAATGCTTTGACATGTCTGGTTTTTATGGAAAAAGCATGTTTTCACCCCCGTTTTATGAAAATATTGCCTATTCACATCATTATAAGTCATATCAGACCATTCAAGCTGTTGGTTTTATCCCAAACAACCATGCTACGACAACATATCAACATGCTCAACATGCTTACCTCCCATCCACCCTTGCTCAACCTTCATATCAACATTTATATGTCCAAAATAAAATCCAAGAGGTTGAGGATATGAAGAAAAACATGAATGCAACAAAGGACATATTGTTAGACATTACAAATCAGATAGAAGAGTACAAGAGGCAACAAGAGCTTGATTTACAACAACAAAAGTTAGACTATCGGGCCTACCTTCATTAGTAGAAGTTGGAGACTCAACGAATACAGTTTGAAGAAAGGCTCGAGAGGGAGTTAGCTATAAAAGAAGAGCAGATGAATTTTTTGTTTTCTCAAAATCGTGAAGTCCAAACAACTCCCTTCATTCTAGATCAGGCCTTTCAAGATGAAATTCGGCCCTTTCAAGATGAGATTTTTGCAGGGTAGCCCATTGATCAGAATAGCTCACTTATCATGGATAAGATTAGAAATGTAAATCCATTGCATTTAGCTTTGGAGGTTTACCATTTAGAGCAGCTAAAGACTAAACAAGAAAGGTTGTGGAGTCTAAACCAATCAAAATTCCAAGTTTTAGGAGTGCTATTTCAATACAGTAGCCAATTCATAACCAAGAGCAACCTGAAACACCTCATAACGAACTTAGTAATTCTATTACAGTAACTGAATATTCTTGCAGTCCCTTTTGTGCCAGAAAATTAGAAAAATCATAGGTCAAGCAAGAGGTTTCTCCTGTTTATAGTGTGTGTCTAGCTGAAAATGAACATAATGCCTATATAGAGGAGGTAGGTTCAATATTAACATTGTATCCTTTACACTTTGATTCGTTTGACAAGTTTTCCAATGCTTTTTATGAGATGAACGAAAGCAGAATGGAAAGGCTATAGGGTGAAATTATTTTTTCACAAAGACAAGTTGTCAAGGTTTTATTGGACAAGGCGCCACCTGAGGAGGAGGATTCAATTTACAACTACCTATATTTGTTGACAACAAGGAAGACAACACACAAGTGCTCAACTTATCATCTATTTTGGAGCAACAAGAGCACATTAAATTTTTTTATGAGTTGCTAGTCCATGATAGAAAGGATGATAATCTTATTTTGCATAAGGATATTACTGACTATCACCCTAAACATAAAAATAAATTAGATTAGGCATTAAATTTTTTTTCATAACTTCCTTTGTATTACATTGAAGGGGCTAGCATGAATGTGTTGAAATCAACTTGCCTTGAAGAGCAGTCAAGTGAACCAATTGAAGATGATCAGTCTCTTCAAGACATATCAAGGTTTGACTATGAAGATCCCACCTTTTCATCTTGTAGGGAGCTTGCCACTCTATTGAACTCTTGTAGCAATCAAAAGCCCAAGCTAGTGAGTAATGAAGACAATCAAGTGTTGGAAGGTATAGGGGTTGATTTACAAAAAGGGGTTGTTCAAGTGGAGCAAGAAAGGAGGAAAAATATAGATATTGAAGCACCATTCAAGACAAAGGTTTGTGTTTAGCGTAATCAAGTGATTAGAGAGGTCATAGTTGATAAGGGAGAAGTCAACAAAAGGAGTTATCACTTTAACCTCTCAAGAGGATGCCCAATTAGGTATCTTTCTAGGACTGATATTCAAAGCATGCCTGATGCAGTTTCAATGAAGGGGAAATAGATTCAACCCGTCTTTTCACTCCAAACCAATAGTATAGTTGGTTATTTTAAAGGGATGAGTGATTTTGTGTACATTCTTTATGAAGCTTTGCACCAATTTATTGAGCATCTTAAGGTGCTTCATCTATTTTTAGCCATCCATAAGCATGAAAATTAGTATTTGTTGTCAAGGAAGGGAAGTTATTTCTCACAACCAGTGAATGGTCATTTTTGAGCACTAACATTGTTGGTTAGTGTAGGG
The DNA here is from genome assembly GCA_007258455.2 of Sequoia sempervirens. Taxonomy (NCBI): domain Eukaryota; kingdom Viridiplantae; phylum Streptophyta; class Pinopsida; order Cupressales; family Cupressaceae; genus Sequoia; species Sequoia sempervirens. The sequence goes on along the minus strand of VDFB02281492.1, from coordinate 378,129,211 downwards.
TAGGGTAGAGTTTCAATTTTTATTTCAATAAGTGCCCCTGTGGCACATTTTCATTCTAGTATTGTTTTGCTTTCAATAAAGTGCAGTTGTTGTGGTTTTCCAAACTCTGTCTTCAACAGAGTTGCAATAGTTTCTTTCAGTTTGCGTGTTTTGAAGATGAGTTACAAAGGTTTTCAGAAGTCTAAAGACTAGAGGTAGGCTCCATGTGCAATGGATATACAGGGAAATTAGTCTATGGTGTTTAGCAGGCAAACACTTCGTAGAGGTCGCCAATTTGTTACCTATTTTTAACTACAAGCTCAAATAGGTAGAGCTGAGTTAGACTTATCATTGATAGGTACAATTTTTTTTGAGAATTGCTACTAAAGTATTCATTTTTCTTCATTAAGATCAAATTACATCTGAATTATAGTTTTATTGTGCAAGTATTTGAAATAGAAAATTAGAAATTTGCATAATAATGCTTTTTATTCATTTTGTAAAAACACTAAAATCTTGCACAAGCCGCGAGAGTAACTTAATTTGATTATGATAATCAAATAGTGAATAAAAAATTCAATGAAAGCTACACTACTGAAAATAACGTAAGTGCAAAGAAGAGGAGCAATTCATCATTACTTATGATTATGAATCACTTTCGCTTGATGTCTTTAGTTGTCGCATCTCCAAGCCACAGCCTTGATTTCATGCTCCATGAACCTACAAAATTGTAAAAGATGGTGTTAGAGGTGTACTCTAAGCAATGATGAATTACATTCTACTTTATTCCTACACTACCAACAGGAATGTAATTTCATTAAATCAAGCATTCACTAGATGATTTAGTTACAAAGGTTGACAATCAAGAAAAACATAGCTCAATGGAAGCTTTTTACTTTGATTATTTTTACTAACTTGTTTGTTTCAATGTGTAGAAATAGGTTCATCATGTTTGTGATTATTTACATCAGATATGTGGAGTAAAATGAGCTCCCACAAGGGTTGAGCCCGACATATCATAAGGACACCTCTCATTCACATTATATATGAGAGTTATTTAAGCATCCAAGAAACAATCATCATCTAGGACTTTCATCAAGAAGTCTAATTCAGCATGGTGAAAATAGATTAAGAAATTATCTTTGCTCATCATTCAAGGGAACCATTAAAGAAATATATTAAGAGAGCATTGATTACGTTTATTATCCTTTTTTTTAGCTCTGCCTTTCATAAATATTTACATTTTGATGAGGCATTGAGCTCCCTTAAACTAAAAGGAGAGCAAGGTATCAAGTCATCATAACTATTCTTAACAACCTCCAAAGCACATACATAATTCGTCAAGAAACTCAGGAGGACAATCACATATGCAAGTTATCTAAATTTGTAATAAGGATTCAGAAAAGAGAAAGACAATGCTTATTAGATGCATGGTAAAACCATGAAAGAGATTGCAGTCTAAGGGCGCAAAAACATAAGTCTTTCATCAAATTAACTATAGGTTACCAAGGAATGCTTCCTTAGTATTTTTTGAAACTTGGATAAATATTGAACTCATAACTATAGGGCAGAATGACAAATAAACTTGCACCAGCCAAAAAAGAGCAGTAAAAATTTGGGACAATGTTGCACAGTGTCAAATAGAAGTAGTGCATTCAACAATCAAGTTGTTTCCTACAACTCCAAAGCACATACACAGTCTATAGAAGACTCAAAAGAAACAGATTTGTATTCAACAAGAAGGGAGCATTTTATAAAGAACATTCACTATAGTGCCAAATGCTACAGGTGAACATTACAAGAACAGGTCAAGTGAACTATTGTATTAATGGTAATGACAACTTCATATCAAGTAGCAGTCTTAATATGTAAGAAAGGGATTAAGCATCAACATTAAGAGAAATATCATCAATATGTCAAGGGGTATGACTGTTATCATTACCAATTCCATTTGTTTCAATTAACAGAGTTCATACTCAAGGAATTTCCAAGTAACAAAACATAGTGATAAGTGAAATAGACATTAATGCAAATACAAGGAAGTAGATGTACATTCAGTGAAAAGAAGAATAACAAGCATTGAGCTGCTACAGGAAGCTTTCAAATCGACTTATACAACTTTTCCAAAAGGACAAAAAACAAACATAGGGCTTGAAGGAAGGGAAAATATTTTGCAAAACTTGTTAATGCCCAGTGACATGAGAATATGGAGATAGAACAGTAAAGTGTTGTCTAAACAAAAATTCATCTTAGACATAATAACTTTGAAACTGTGTATAGAATTCAGATCATTCAACGAGTTTATCAAGTGTAGGGTGTTCTCGTAAACACCTATACTGTGCAATAAGAGATGTAGAGATAACCATGGTAGTTTCAAATGCAAAGCTATTACAACATTCATACAATGATCTTTTCTTTAAAAAAAATGTTTTTAGTAGGAAAATATACATTTAAATTTACCCATGTGAGGGTTTTAGCATGGCAGCTAAGAAGATACAAAGAACAGATAAATCATGAATACCCAGATGGATAATACAGAAACAAAACTCCCAGAATGTTGTGAATCCGTGACTTGTTCAAATCAGGATTACAAATATATGACGTTAAAGGAAAATGGAGAAAGCATTTTACATATACATAGAATACAAATATGATGTTGTTTCCTTCAGTCAAAGTCACAATAAAGAGTAATCTCAAATCAAAGACAAAGGCTCAATTCCAGTATGGTGTCCTAAAAGAGGCTGGAAATATACACAAGGAGAAAAATGAAACTTACCAGCATTGCCATAGAATAGTGCTTCTAGAAATTATTTCTTAATATGTGTTTACCAATGCAAGTCATGCTCTCTCAAGGCTTTAATGGCAGCCCAGAACAAGTGAAGACACAAGATATATCAAAAAATGAGCATGGTCATGGTCTTTATGCCAAGATTTATTTTAGAAATAGAGTAAAATCCATGAAATAGCTTAGTTTCAAACTTACCTTGTCCATTAATGCATAAATAATTCATAAGGAGGTCTATAGCCATAGAACTCAAGTTATTTCTTGCAAACATTTCTCCTCTCATGGCGGCCAGAGCCAACAAAATGCAGAAATCAATAGGGAAAAGAGAATAGCACAGAATATATGAGAAATGAGTCACAGTCGTGGGTGTGAGGCCAAAAAAATGCATTAAAATGATTGAAAGGACTTAGATTAATGATAGAATAATCTTGATCTTACCTTGTTTGTTCAGAATCTCTCAAAATATCATCAAAATCAACATAGAAGGGTGCAGTTCGAGCTTCAAATGCCAGGTCGGCGGCCAAATTCTTCATGAAGCTTCTTCTCCAAAGTCAAAATGCAAATGATTATCATTCTAGGGTTTCCTTTCTTTTGTTTGGCCTAAGTCGAAAGTTTTGATGATTGTTTTTACAAAAATCATTATCAATTATCATCCTATCATTCTACCTGTGGCTTAAAGTCAAAATAATAATTAATAATATGGAGGTGGTCGACTATTATAATGTGCATGGTTGGCTTATATTTATTTAGTGAAAAATGCAAAGAATATGCTAAGAATGATACTTAAGGCTATGAGTCTTTGAAGCCGACTTCAAAGATTTTCTTTGACATTGGATGGTTTTAAAGAAAATTTAATGTTCAATTAAATATTAAAAGTAATATAACTATTACTTTAATATTTAAAACTTGTGATTAAAGGAGAAGATATCTAATGTAAAAATATTAAAATAATCATTTGGTGATTATTTTTAATATTTAATTAAATGAAAATCTTCTCAAATCCATGTAGAAAATACAACTAAAGCACAAGTTAAGTCAGTATAGTTATCAAGAGCGTTTTGTTTTCCGACTTGGAGTCTTTTCATGCAAAAGACAAATGGAGATACTGATGGAGTTTCCTAGCACTTTACTTCAGTTTCATATCAAATTATTGACTGAAAATTACTCATGCATAGTGCGAGGATGGAGTTATAGTTATAGTGGGTGAGTTGATTAAAACAAGGTATATTTTGCATGTTTTGGCCCACATCTTCAGATTTCTAGTTCAGTTTGAGTTACATATCAGTTATACGCATTGTGACTATGAGTTTGAGACTAAGTTCACTCATTTTTGCATGAGTTTAAGCCTTCTTTTCAAGGATATTTATTTTTTCTCGGATTTCACCTTGGAGTTATCATTTTCTCACTGAAATTAACTTTTAGTTTGATGTTCATACATTTTGAAGTGCATTCTCATTGTATATATTGGAAAAAGTTTATCTTTTTCCTCTAGTTCTTGTTATTCAGCCTTTGCATTCTACAAAGTGAATTGTCATGTAACTTAGCATTCATTTTTCAGATTAATACAACAACATTTTACAAGTTATCATTTTTTGCAGAGTTTCCTTCTTTTCATTATCGTTATTTAGTATTAGCCTTCTCAGATTCAGGAGTCTTGTATTTATTGAATGTTTAAGGTGTGAATTAAATATGTTTTATTTCAAATCCTTTAAATTTCTATCACATTCATGAATACATGTACACGAAAAAGAAATTCTAGTTATAGATCATAAGTTGTGCTTTTAATTTGTCCTCTCCTTTAGGTTGTGAAAATATCATTTTTCTTCATTAAGAATGGATTATCAAGACTTATGATGAAACACTTATGTAATTAGATTTCCCAATTTGAGTTGTGAAAATAGATTCTGTAATAATTAGTTGTGAATCAATCTACTCATTAATATCAATTAGGTGCATTAGTTTTAGTTATAGTTCATGCATTCAATTCAATCCTTCTTACCCTTTTCTCAACAAATTATTCAAGTACCTAATTTATCATCATATACGAACCAGCCTAGAATCTAGAGGTCTATCCTCTCCATAGGAATACCCACAACTTGAAGATAGTTCCCATGTTTCAACAAATTGCTAAATTTAATCATTCATGCATTCGGGTGCAATATGTTTGACAAAAATAATAGTGGAATCCTTTTATGAATCATTTCATGGAATACCAATTAAAAACATGTCACTTGATTTTAGATAAAGTTGTTTAGCTTCAATCAATTAATATTCAATACAAACTATGAAGGACAACAATGATCAATGCTAGGGCTAACCAATTAATAAGTTTACACATGAATAAGTCAAGCATGTACATGTGAATAAGGGAAGCATAAGTACTCAAAAACACATAAGCCTTGAAGTATACACACGAACACCTAGTATACACAAATTAATACAAAGTATATGCATGAATACAAGGTATACTCATAAAAACATGTAAGTTACAAAGTATAAATTGGAACACACGTAAGTCACAAAGTATACACATAAGTTGTAAAGTATACACTTGAATACGCGTAACTCATATCTATTGAACCATCAATTTAGAATGAAAATATGGGCATGATCGATAAAAATGATTTGTATTAACCAAATAGCCATGTAGGCATACAACAAAGGGCTCTAGAATCAAAATTCATTAATCTCCATGCTCTATAAATAAATTCTTTCCCTTTTCTTGTTGATTAGATGGTGATAGGTCTATCACTCATTTGTGTTGTGCTCAAGCAGTGCTCCTACTACTCCTAGTGTTTAATTCATGGTGAAGTTTTAACTGTTACAATAAGAAGTAAAGACATTAATATATAGAAATTACATTATAAAAATTGATATATTTAACAAAATAATAACTTACCGCCATCTCATGATCACTCTCCATGAGGGAAATATTCACATGCCCATGATGAGGCATGCTCAAACCCTGTATAAAACATCCAAAAAGAAATTAAACTATGAATCAATAATGGTTTGATTTTTCACTAACTAAAATCTATAACAATGAATGTAAATGTAAATTTACTAATTTGCCTCATACCTCCCCTATTAGAGCCATCGAGGATTGTATATCAGATGAAACACTAATCTCCATTGCCCTCATCACATTTGGAGGTGTTTCAGCTTGCAACATCTAAAAATAAAACAAAAAATTATTCAATCACAAAAAATACAATAGTGATCCATGTCATGATTTATAATTTATGAGATGATGAATAAAATTTTGAGTACTTATTAAACAATATATTTCTAATTATCATGCTTACTATTTTCCCTATCCACATCTTGTTTGAAAGGATGTGTTTTTAGGCTTTTACCCATAGCAGCAAGTTGGTGAACCCTTTGATCAAATGCTTTCATAGACATGTACGATAATTATGGTGGAATAGAGAAGGCAGTGAACTATTTGAAAAAATGCCTCAAAGAAATGGGGTCTCGTGGTGATGGAATGCCATTACAAACAAATGCACGTCATGGCATTCCATCACCATAAAACAAAATTTCTTTCAGGAATTTTTCAAAAATTTCATTTCCTTCTCTATGGTATTATTGCTTACTATTATGCTTTGATAGATATTTTCCAAGCATCCACAGTTTTTTGGAAAACACATATTTTAGGCTTTTAGCCATAGTAGCAAGGAAGTGAGTAGTTTGATAAAATTCTTTGGTACACATGTATGGAAAATGTGGTATCATAGAAAAGGTGGTGAGCTGTTTGAAGAAATGCCTCGAAGAAATGTGGTCTCATTGTGATGGAACGAAATTCCATCACCATGAGACTACATTTCTTTGAGGAATTTTTTCAAACTACTATCTTCCTTGTCTATGTTATTTCTTACTATTATGCTTTGATAGATTTTTCCAAGCATCCATAGTTTGTCTTGTAGCTACACCTTTGTAAGCACATGCTTCCATGAAAAACAAAAAGTAAAAAATGAACTGTTTGAAAAGGTGTCGAGCAGTAAAAAGTGGTCTCATGAAATTCCATGACAAGCAAATGTAATTGGAAGCTACTCCTAGACTTATTACTTATGCTATGTGAAGTAATTGCATCACTGCTTATGTTGACTTTCTAAGCAACTATATTGTAGTTGAAATTTTGTCATCTATCAACATCTAGTTATTAGTTATGGAATGTGAAGTAATACTTTGAGTTTGAATGATGTAAAATGCAACATAATCAACAATGTGAATATAAACTACACAAATCTATTAAGTACAATTCATTAGTTAAACTCTTTATTCTATTACCTGTGTGTAGGTTTGAGTAAATCCACTAGGACTGGGAGGTGTTCCTTGAAAACCTCCAATATTTTCCTGTTCAACATCGAAAATCACATATTAAAATACCATTCATAAAACGATGCTATTAACATGTAATAAATGTATAATTATTTACTAATTACATACCCCACTGATAGGTGTACTGCAGAAATAAGTAGGTGTAGGGTTGGTGTATCTAGTCTCAACACTATGACCCTATAATTTTATTAAAATCATAAAATTAAATTATTTAATCTTGCATTTCAAAATTGAAATTTAATAAATTCAATTCAATGAACATGCTAACATTTACCTGACTATCAATGCCATACACCTCATGCAAAATGTTAGCTGCCCTATGTTAGGAACCAGATGAATAAAAACAAAAACACAAATTAAGCATGGAACAAGAACACAATCAAAACAAAGTGATTTACCCTAGAAAACCCCAAATTGGGGAAAAACCAGCAATGAAGATATTCATATTAACCTTCATCCCCAACCGAGCTGAGCCTGGAGGCTTCAACCAACCACACATACAATGGAGTCACCAAGCCATTATATAGACTTCCATACAAGAAAAATCATGGGCTCAAAATAGAACCAAGCTTGATACAAAATCAAAGAAATGTATATTTGTTGGATATGGCATTGATGAATTTGGTTATAGGCTTTGGGATTTTGAAAATCAAAAAATTGTGACAAGTAGGGATGCCATATTCTATGAGAAATTTTTGTACAAAGATCTGTTGCTACAACATGAGAAGAAAGAAAATGATTATGCAGTGTTGGATGATATTCCAAACAATGATGTTTTAGTGGTTCCTCATGTTAGGAAACAAAAACAACAACAAATGCCACAAACTCCTATGAATGTTAGATGATCTTCAAGGATACGTAGACCTCCAGAAAAATTCTCTCCCTCTTTGTATACTATTTTGTTAATTGATGCTGGTGAGCTGGAATATTACAATGAAGCTATGCAGGTGGATACCAAGATTTAGTGGGAGCATGGAATGGAAGAAGAAATGGACTCCTTGTTGAAAAATAAGACTTGGGAATTATGCAAGTTGCCTGTAGGTAAAAAGGATTTACCAAACAAATGGGTTTATAGACTGAAAGAGGAGGATGGAGATAATAAGGTATTTAAAGCTAGATTAGTTGTCAAGGGATTTGCATAGAAAAAGGGTGTTTATTTTGATTAGATTTTTTCTCCAATTGTTAAAATGACTTCTATTCATATTGTTTTAAGTATTGTGGCTGCTAAAGATTTGCATTTAGAATAGCTTGATGTTAAAACAACCTTTCTCCATGGTGATTTGGAAGAGGAAATATATATAGAACAACCATAATGATTTGAGGTCAAAGATAAGGAGAAACTAGTGTGCAGATTGAAGAAAAATTTATATGGCTTGAACCAAGCACCTTGGCAATGGTACTTGAAATTTGATAGTTTTATGGCTGAGCAAGGCTACAACAGGTGTAATTCTAACTATTGTGTTTATTTTAAGAGTTTGGATAATGACAACTACATTATTTTATGTTTATATGTTGATGACATGCTTGTAGCTGGGTCTAACATGGATCACATAAGTGAGCTAAAACAACAATTAGCAAAATCTTTTTCTATGAAGGATTTGGGGACAGCAAAAAAAAATCTTTGGTATGAAAATTTGTAGAGATAGGAAAAACAAAAAATTATTTTTATCTTAGACTAATTGTGTTGAAAAGGTGTTGTAGAGATTTCATATGGAGAATGCAAAAGTTGTCAGCACACCTTTTCCTAGTCATGTTAAATTGACTAAGGATATGTGTCCAAAGACACAAGAGGAGGAAGAAAAAATGTCCAAGGTACCATATGCTTCAGCTATAGGCAGTTTAATGCACGCCATGGTATGCATGAGACCAGATATTGCACATGATGTATGAGTTGTTATTAGGTATTTGATTCATCATAGAGTTGAGCATTGGAATACAATAAAATAGATTCTCAGGTACTTGAGAGGTACATCCAATAAATGTTTATATTTTGGGGGCTTTAATATTGATTTAAAAGGCTATGTTGACTTAGATTTGGTAGAGGATATAGATACCATGCAAAGTACCACATGTTATGTATTTAAAGTTGGTGGGACAACAGTGAGTTAGATTTCTTGATTGCAAAAGGTGGTTGCTTTATCCACCATAGATGCAGAGTATGTTGTTGCAATAGAGGCGGAAAAGGAGATGATATGGCTGCAACTTTTCATGGATGAGTTGGGTAAACAACAGGCTAAAAATTACTTGTTTATAGATATCCAAAGTGCTATACATCTTGCAAATAATTATGCCTTGCATTCTAAAACAAAACTCATATAGTTGGGATAACATTTCATTCGGTCAGTGTTGGAGGATGGACAGGTCAAGCTGGAAAAAATACATACAAATGTCAATCTAGTAGATATGTTTATGAAGGTGGTGAAAAGGGAGAAGTTGAGCTCCTCTTCAGCTTTGGTTGGCCTTCTAGGTTGAATTCAACTATAATAGAGTAGTAGGGTCCAAGGTACTTATTTCTAGTGGGAGTTGTAAGTGTAGCAGTGTCGTCTAGGATCGGTCTCCAAGTGGGAGATTGTGTTGGTGTGGAGCCTGATCAATCTCCAAGTGGGAGATTGTTGGTATGTTGTGACTGATCATGCTATCCTATACACCCTGACATGTATCCTTTCCAGGATTTAGGGCCAAGCCGAGTCCCGAGTTGGAGTTTGGGGGTGATAGCCCCTGAGAAAATTTTTCCTCCTAATTTTTCATGTTGTCACTGGAAAAGGAAAAATCAATGAAAAAAGGAAAAAACCGACTTTGTAGAATCCTAATCTAGAAGCTTCTAAGCTTGTTAAAAATGGGTTCAGATGGGGGTTACAGTATGATGAAAAACACGATTATTCGCAAGATTGTAATAGTTTTTACAATGGATAGTAAAATCATTGGATGGCTGCAGTTTGGTGGATGTAGCCCAAATTGGGTGAACCATGTTAAATTCTCTGTGTTATAATTTATTCTATGTTTGCTTTAGTTTCTTTGTTTATTAATTAAATTTGCATTTAATTGTTAAATATCTTCCTTTCTAACCCTAACACCCTCTCCATCTCCATAGTTGCATATAGATCCTACGTAGTAACCTCCTGAGTGTCAGTGGGGTCATATGAATAAGCTGCCCCACAAGATTGACACACATGTATGTGTTCAAAGGCCACCACTTGAAGAATCCCCTGGATGGTGTTTTAGAATAGGGTTAGTATGATGGATGACACTCTAGGTCAAATTGTTGATCACCTGCAATGTCTCTATGTTAGTACCCTCCTTTGCAATGGAAGGCATAACAACATGCTCATGAGGCAGCCTAGTGAGAACTTGTCTCCCTTGTTGTGTAGGATCTGACTGTGCACTGGTCTATCTTGATCCAACCCCCCACCTCTCCCCTAGAAGTCCCTCATATCAAAATAATTTGGGATTTTGTTCAATATGAACGCAGTGTATAGTTTGCTAAGAAAATACTACGAAACTTCATAATTGTTGCACAGTGGGTAATCAAAGACCATCTACCATCTATCATAAAAATAGTTCCTAATATGTTGGAGGTGGTACCAATGAATAGGAAACCTCTTCACATTGAGGGTAAGATTTTGATTTGTGTGTGGGTCAGTGAACAATGAACACAAATCACCTTTTGTAACTTTTAAATCCTTTACATCTTTATATGATAGTTTATCTGCATAATAAGCCCTAGTTGCCTACTTCCTATCTTCCCATCCGGTTATTTGTTTGCTAATTAAATCTATATTTTTTAACATATCTTTCAATAAAATTGCTAGGGTCATTTTTTTTATGGTTGAACCATTTGGATCACTCAACCTACTGATTAAATCCTCAATTTGTTTTTTGTTGTTCTCAATTTCACTCATTAAATTTTGTTGAGTGCTAGGACGGTGTTGAGTGATTGGTGGAGGAGGTTGTTGTTGAGGTTTATTTTGTTGTTGAGATTGATTTTCTTGTTGAGGATTTTGTTCTTGAGGATTTGGTTGCTCTTCTTGTTGAGGATTTTGAGGGTTTGCAAGTTGATTTGCATCTCCTACAAATTAAAAAAAAAATATATCAAATACAACTTTAAACTAACAAATTCAAAACAAAAAGCAAACAATCCTTACCTCTCACACCTCCTCATCATTGTGGTGCCATCCTTATGAGGAAATAGCAACCGTTGGTGAATATTTTTGCACAATAGCTCCTCCTAGAACGCAAATGCAAAAAATAGGGGTTTTGGCTATGGGCACAACAAAAAACATAGTTGAAATGAAGAATGAATGAGTTTCACTTTTTTTTTGCTTTTAACATGTCATAATGTGCTCACGTTATGGGCTTGTTGTGGCCAAGCCTTAGGCTTGGCACACTAAGTCATAATGTGAGTGTGTTATAACGCGAGTGCATTATAAAGCACTCGTGTTATGACTTCTCCAAACATTTTTTTGAAAGTGGCCACAAATTGGCTACCCATCTCCATGCACCTACCCATATATTTCATCTTTGTTTGGAAATCAAGTTTATATATTTATAATTTAAAGAAATAAAGATAAAAGAATTAATAGATTAGTAGAGATGTATGCATTTCCTTAAAATATTTAAGCATGCAATTAAATGTATATTTTATCCAACTATTTCTATTTGTATTTTGGTTGTGTTTAAACACTTATTTCTATTGTCAATAATGAATTTTAAATTACTTGGAGCATACATTTAATACACCTTCCAATATATCTATATCTATATCTATATATATATATATATATATATATATATATATATATATATATATATATATATATATATGGGTTAAATATTAAAGGAAAAATGTTTTAGTAAAGTTTAAAATGTTATTTAATAAAATAGTTTTAGTTGAGTAGTTGTTGGTAATCAATTAAGGGAATTAGTTTATTTCATAAATAGGTAATTGAGAGTTAAAGGAAATGTTGATATTACGAGAAGATAAAATATTAAAAATAGGCTATTTAATTTAAATGATTTAAAGTAAATATAAATGAATTGGTTTTCTTGAATGTGGAAGATTTTATGTTAACTTAGGATATAAGAATGTTATTTAATTGTAATTGGAAAATTATTGTTAAAATAAGTATTTAATTTGATAATAGATAAAAGAATTGTATATTTAAGTAAGTGAATTGATTTGTTTCATGTTTAGATGAGGATGGGTTGAAAATAATGAATTGACATCTAAATTAATTATTCATCCTTATATTAGGGAATTGACTAGATTTATATTTGTCTCTTATGATGCTAATTTAAAAGTTAGTTCTATGAGCATTATTATGATATGGATTATTTCATTGAGTGATTTATGGATTATTTAGTAACAATATTATTATTTGTATAGTTAGATTTTAAATCATTAAATTGTTATGTGTCATTACATGAGTTTATGAATGTTTCCATGGTTATGACTAATTGATTATGTTCTGACTATTGGAGTGGTGTTTATGTAATTGATATTAATGGGTGTCATCTAAGTAAAGTATGTTCATTGGGAAGTGTGTTTAGCATGTTGGTTTCTATAGGCCTAGGAGGTGGTATATTTGTATGTATGGTCTTTATGATTGTTTAACGATGAAATGGTTTGGCTATGTGGTTGGTCATGTGCATTGTTCGAACACATACCCTAAGGGTGATGCCCTCCTACCTATGTATGGATTCATGTGATTTTTGTAAGGTATGCATGTGTATTGATTGAAATGAAAACCCTAAGTGTTGTACAACCTATTCATAATGGTTGACTTATGGCTATGGGTTGGGGCATGGGTTCTTGATGTCTTGACTAATGTTTATGTGATTGTGATAAGTGTGCAAGATGGATAATGCCTTGCTCTATGTAGGGTTTACTAGTTGCAAGTAGGGGGAGTGGATCTCCATGGGGGCTAGAAACCAAAGTAGTGTATAGGTTAACCCATTGGAGGGCTTCTTAATCCAATGATAAATTTAATAATGAATTAGGGGATGGGTAGAATTCACATTAATTAAGATAATGTATGTCTCACTCATGGTTCAAGTGCTTATTTAGGCTTGAGATTAGATGGGAATGCCTGAAATGTTAAGATCAACTACCTTATCCTCATGAAAGGTACATTGATTTTGTATGAGTTTGTATGGGGGCCAGGGATTGGAAGAGGCTATCAAAATAACTTAGGATGGTGGTCGGGGCCTAAGAAGATTCATCAGGATAACCCATATCAAGCTATGTGATGACACTCCTCCCTATTGCAATCTAGCATTCCTTAGTTGTATTTCCTCTTTTTTTTTGTAGGTGCCTATAAAAGTGATACAAGTGTTGTAAGTGATATTGGTGTTGTTAGCAGTGTTGTCTTGGATTCATGTATAACCCTTGTTGTGTTAGCCTATTGCTTTCCTAACTGTCTGTTGGTTGTGGGACCTTATGTTATCTCCTAGTACAAGTGGTGGACCTCAAGGTTCCACATGGTTGGGAGGTTAGTTCTTTTTATCCATTGGATATTCTTACTGCATGGTCATGTGTGTGGAGGTTGTTCTAGGTGTTGTGGACTCAAGTTCCAATTCTAGTTCAAGAAGTCAATCTTTCATGTATTGTATTGGATTGTATATCAATTGTAACTCTTATTGTAATTAGATGTATTCTTCCCATGTACTAGGGGAAACATTGTTGTAAATATTGTAATGATGTAACAATCATTGATGAATTCTTCAGGGGAAAGGTACAAAGTTGTGTCACACTTTTATAAAGGAAATGACCAACATTGATCTAAGTTTTAAACTTGAATCACTAGAAAGTGGAATATATGTTTTGAATTTTGAAATGATGTAAACTAATAAAATGTGTATTTTTAGTATATTTTATGTTTATATTTTTTTGACAAAATAAAAAATTATTTGAATATATTTCTTTTATAAATTAACAGTATAATTTAGTTGCTAATAAAATGCTAAAAAATGATGTTACATGTGATGTCAAACTTTAGGTAGCAAATTTTTCATTTTTTCCTTCAAAATTTTTATGCATATTTATAACTTAAAACTTTAGAGCATGCTATATTTTTTTACAATTTTAATAAATAAATATTTTTAAATAAATATTTAAATGTGTGTGTATTAAAACATGTTTTTTTCCACTTGACATCAAATTTAATATTAAATATATATCTAAAATAGAAAAAAATTATACTATCTTAATCTAGATTCTTTTATCTAGGGCATCATATTTTTCTACAATTTTTTAAATAAGTTTTAGTATTTTTCTTGACATGGTAATCAACCTAATATTTTTCAACTAATAACCTACTTTTAGTAAAAGATAAAAAAAATATATAAATAATAATTGAACTATTAAAATAAATATATATTTGAAAACTACACTTATAAATCTACAAAAAGGTATTTTTACATTTTTTTTTTAAATGTTATTGATGAGTAGGAGTTATTGAAACATTAAATTTTTTGCATAATTTCATTTTTTTAGTAAATTGACCTCAAAGTGGTGCTACATATGCATTTAGCCAACAATTTTAGTTGGAAAAGTTGTGGACATATTTAACTTATCTAGAATGAGTCTTACTAGATCATATGTTTGACTAAAATTCACTTGTGTTGATAAGTTGGCCAAAAGTGTAACAAACTTTGTACTTTTACCCTTCTATAATGTAATGCATCTTCCATGTGTGTGTTAGCTAGAATTGATATTTATTGTTGATTATCAGTTGACATGTTAGGAAGTAAGTAATGTAGAATCATTTAATGTGATGCTTGAAAATGAACCTTGCATGTTAAATTGTTCATGTTATATTTTATGTTGATGAAATGTTTCTAGAAATCTTGATCGGTAGTTTGTGAGTAGCACAATCGAGGAACCTTAGAGGACCTAGGTTTAGATTATTATGTTATGTATAGTATTGTTTGTTTTTTTTAAAATCATTCCATTAATTTGGCCTAGTTTTGTGTTATCCTCTGGGGTTCCTTGGCGGGGGCGTTACACATGGTATCAAAGCCCAAGTTTCTAACATTGGGTACTTTGATTTCGTATGAACCCATTATGTTGTCTTAGTTGCTTAGACTCTAGAGATTATGTTCTCCCATTTTTTCCATCCTCGCCTAATAACCTTAGTATTGCAGAGGTTGAGAATGGACTCGCGGTGTAGTATGGGATGCATCAAATCCTCTTTCCATTTTTCCAATGGTGTAGAAGACCAATGGAAAAGATAGGCCCCATGGTGTAGTGCACAATGTACCAATATTGTTTCTATCTAGGATACATTATGAACCCTTGTGATGTGATTTATCGTGATATGAATTTGTGTGTGTATGTGAAGAATGTATGTTAAATCATGGATATAGTACTTATGAAATGATAAATTGTGTTTCCATGCTTCTAAAAAGGTGTAAAATCATGATCTTATGTAGAATATGCTATGAGATTTAGTGTCATATAGTGAATAAAATGGAATGTATTGTTCGTAAATGATGGATATTTAATGAAAAATGTGTGCATTTTATGTATAATTATGTTGTGTTTTATGGAAGTGTAGCATTCTAATGTATTGATTGCTTAATAGTGTATTGGAAGAGGAATTTTAATTTAAGGGTAAAGAAAATGAAATGGTAATGCATTTGAAATTCTGTTGGTTAAGATTAAAGGGCTGCAATGTCTTTTTGTCCTGAAAGAAACTAAGGGGTGTTAATGCTAATATGTAAGGATTTTGAGTGGTTTATGTACTATGGAATCATTTTTGAAATGCAAGTCCTAATTATGTTATTATTGTGATATTGAAAACTAAAAGGATAGGTCATGTTTGAAATGGACTATATAAGTATATATCCTTGTGAGATGAATTATTTTTGTGAGGAAAAACTACTATATTTTATTTTGGTGTAATGAATCAGCTTTGATGTTGGTAATAAAAATTTGCAGTACTAATGTCTTGTGTTTCCACCCTAGTTTGTGACTTCTAGGAGTAAGTCAATTTTTAGAGGGGGGATGTAGTTCCCCTCCATTCTCACTATGGATGTGCAGGTAGTTTGGATTTGGAACTTGGAGATGAAGATAAAATAATAGGGATATTTAAAGGTATGTGCTAATGATGTGAAGCAACTAATGTTGTATATTATGAAACTATGGATTGTGTGAAGGTTAGGATAAGAATTATTATATGTGTTTAAGGATAGGTTTATCATGATGTATGTGTGTCTATTTATATGTATATATGTATGCACGACTGTTTTGTGTTTTGTAGGTTGCATGTACTACACATTGACTTCACCTAAATTGATAGGTCTTATCATGCCTTGAAACCCAATGGATTAGTTGATAGAAGATAGCACTTGGTCCCCTATCCTATGCATCATCCTCAAAGAGGATGAGTATTTGGTTTGATACCCTATCAATATAGTCAGTTTTGTTTGTGGTCAATTGGTGTTGCTTGAGGTCTTGCTTTTTGACTCTGGATAGGGTTCATGTAATTGTTGGCATTTGGTTTATTTAATTTAAAATTGTCTGATAAATGATTTTGGTTATTTTATGTATTAAAATGAATTATTAAGTAAAAGGGTACTTCGATAAATAAATTTAAATATATTTATAAATAATCATAGTTTATAGGGGTTCACCCTATAGTGCAACGGTAGTTGCAACATCGTGTTGATATGGTGGTCGTACTTTTGAGTCTCATCATGAAGGCATACGTTGGGAAGGAAGGTTGTGAGAGGAGAAGGCATACCAAGGGATTTGAGGTGGGGTCGATGATAGTGGATTTGATCTCTCGGTAGTAGAGGTCAAGAGGAGGGCGTGAGCATGCTAGAAGGAAGGACGTGGTAGATCCAACAGACGAAAGTTGTGAAGAGCTGGAAGATGGAGGACGTAGAAAAGCCTCCAAATGGAAAAAATAGCAGAGCCACTAGATGGAGGATGTAGTGGAGACAACAGTTAGAAGAAGTATTGGAAGAAGTCAGGAGGAATTCTGGAAGGAAAAATGAAGGACAAAGGATGAGATTTGGAGAGGAAAAATAGCGCACATGGGCGAAGGAAGAAGAGGTGGTGGAGGAAAGGAGTGAAGAAAAGGTGTGGTGAAAAGGAGGGAGGAATAAGGTAAGGAGGGAGGAGGGGAAAATAAGATGAGGCAGAGAGAAGTGGAGAGAAGAGGAGAAAAGGAGATAGAGGAGAGATAGAAGAGAGAAGATGGAGGAACCAAAGGACATAGATGGAGGACAGAAAGAGGAGGAAGGGATGGATTGGTCTTAAATACTAGACAAACATGGGGATGAGGTCCCCCATAAATTGTGGCCTCACTAGTTTAAAGCTCTTGTCAAAGTGATCATTGATCAAATAATAATAATAATAATCATAGTTTATAATAAATAAATTTGTAATATTAAAATAAAATAAAATAAATAAATAAATAAGGTTATGAAGTTGGGTTATAAAACTAATTATAATATGAAAATAATTGGGGGTAAATGATTTTACCCGATTGAGTGAATTGGACACCTATTCTAATTATGAAGTTTATATAAAAATATTTCAATAGACTATTGATTTATTAAATTAAATTAAAACTAACTATAGTCAATTGAGATAGTTGGAAATTCCCATGCAAACGAATATTGCTTTGTCCTTCTCTAAATATTTTGGGGGTTTTAGAGATTTGATTCAATTTTGTTTTTTGGAAAATTGATGGAAGAAAAAAAAATGCCTATAAATTTTCACATATTATTGACCTGTTGGGAATTTTGGGTTTTGAAAATTGATTTGGAATTTGGAGAAATTGGATATACCAATAGAAGCTGGAGCTTGACATTAAATCTCCTCCTACCAAGTGTTGGATCTAGGTTCTTTTCTTCTATGTATGCAATATGATAATTTCCATTACTGGTGCTTTTTATTTTAGATTTTTTCTATAATCTATGTTGCCTTAGATTTTTGCTATATTCTATGTTGCCTCCTCTATCAATTGCTTTTGCAAAAAAGTTTCTAAAATCTTTCTTTCAATCCCATTTGGTGCATATTTTGCAATCATTGCATTCCATGTTATGACATCTTTTTACACTGGCTAATTGCATTTCCTAAAAGTTTCAAAGCCTTTTTAAATACATTTTGTGCATACCCTACAACCATTGCATTAACATCTCTTTGAGGCATTCTGTTAATGAGTTTGGGTGCCTTCTCTTTGTTTTTGATTATTGCATACATGTCTTCTAGGGAAATTTGAACAACAATTTAAGGGTATGTGCAGGATCATGATGGGCCAAAAAGTGGCAATATTATGGGTATTTGTAGGGTACATGTGGCTGGTGACTTTTTTCTTACCCAAAATTGATGAAACGAAAAGGGTTTTTAGAGGAGATTCTCAGCTTTTGACCAATATAAATTATTCTTTAATTTGAATTTAATAAATAATTATTATTATTCATTTTCTATTAGAATTATGACTAAAGTCCTGATTGATAGGCTCATTGAAAAACATCTATAACTTTCAAACAGTATCACATTTTTTGAATCCAAAACATGTGTCACATTCTATGCTTCACATACTATAGGGTTAAAAAAAAAAACTAAATTTCATGAAGTTTTGACCAAATTAAGGTGGTTAGACATATGAGTTTTAATATTTTTTAAAAGTTGTAATAAACAATTCATAATTAATTATATACTTGGAAAAAAATTACAAAAAAAATGCATCACATCCAGACATGAGTCCTCTACTTATATATAAAATCTTATAAAAAAATTATCATTTTATTATGGTTAGGGTGGTTAGACATACACCTACTTCTTATTTTTTCCCTGAAATTTAAGTACTACAACATTGAAATTTTCAAATTTTACCAAATAGATTTTATTTATTTTTAAATAAACCTAGTAGTTTAGAAACTACATTCAATTTTCTACAGATTCTATTCTTACATATTTTTGAAATAATATAGATAACTTATTCAAATTTTTATGTCAAGTTTCCTAACAATGATTTTTCTGAATTTTTTGCCACTTAAGGGCTTGTTTTTTCCATGATGATCCTGCACATACCCAAAATCTAACCTTGATGTTACACCAGTCAATCACATTTGCTTTAAAGTTTCTTATCCTTTTCAAGAGATATGTTTTGTGCATATCCTTGCACTCATGCGTCCTTCCCCAGTTGATTACTTTCTTTGCAAGGTTCTTAAGCCTTGGTAAAAAATTCATTTAGTGTGTCTCCCATTCACGTACTTTAGGCAAGTGCATTTCAAGTATGGATTTGTACACACACAGACAACTGGGGAAATACGCTATTAAGGGATATTATAGTATTTAATATGGTTCACAGCTCACAATATTAAATATTACATGCAGTTGAAATTAAACCAAAATAAATTATCTAATTAATGTTCTCCTGAGAACATCAATTATTTAAAGAATTATTATTTTAGAGTTGTGCCCTGCTAATTGTAGTAGTGAGCAATTCTCCAGCCCTTAGACTGAAGGAGATTGAAATTTTACCACTTGATTACTTTTTCTTGATTGACATTAAACATGTGGTTGTGCCTTGATGGAAAATATTAGGCTTATGGAATTCTTTGAAATTCATTCCATTCAATAACTCCTCATATAAGTGAATTTATCTCTATAGGTAGTAGGCTTGGAGGAGTTAGACTGTTAATGAGCTATATTTTATGCATGTTTTGATTCGAAGTAAAAAGATGGGTTTTGAAGGGGCCTAGAACCCTTTACATCAAAAAGTAGTTGATAACAAAGGAAGACAATATTAAGCAACAATCAGCCCAACAATAGTTGAACAATAGAAAAAAAATAGCCAAAATGAAGGTAACCAACCAACAACACTACAAATTGTTCAGAGCCTCCACAACTTTCATTTTAGGAGCAGCCAACCTCTACTCACTATCCATCGTATCAGACACCTCAATACTCGAGGCCCTAACTTGAGCTTTTATTCTATTTCTAGTTCTGGCTCCTGGCCCACCCGTTTTCACCTCAGCACTCAAAACACTAGCTTTCACAACACTTTTCTCAACAACACCCTCCACATCCATCAACTTATCCCCAACAACATTAACATTATCAAGCACATTCTCCTTTCTCTTCTTAGCAACAGTTAGAGGGGAAGTCACCTTGGTAGAATCTGAAATAACCAAGACCTTAGAGGCATCACCTCTCTTCAACACAAAATTCCACAACTTATCAACTTTATCCTCAGGGATAACATTCTACCTTCTAAATTTTGTTGCAGATTAATGGTTTCCTCTGCCACTGTATTGGCCACAGTGTTAAGAGAATTCATGAGATTATCAATTTGTCTTTGGACAAAAGGGTCTTCAACCTTACTAGCAACACCTCTAATTCTAACATTGATCCTATTAGTGTCACGGAAAAATCATTTAAAAATTTTAAAAAGAATATTGGCACTATCATGGACTGAGCCCAACACATCAGAAAATTCCTCCCTATCGAGGTTCTCAACACGTTTCCCCATAGCAACATCTTCATCAGAAGAACTAGCATGAACATTTTCAACAAAAAAATTCTTACCTTTACCAGTTGAAGCATGAGTCTTCATCTTTCAAATGGAGCATGCAATTTCCTCTACAACAACCTTCCTTTTCAAACTCCTATATGCATCCTCTTTACTAGGTCCCACAGTACCACCACTCACATCTCTTCCCTTACCCTACTTCTGCAACCCCAAATTAGCACCTGGCGAAGCCACACCATAGATATCGCTAGCCAAGGAGAAAGGGAGACTCTTCTCCAAGAAAAGGCTAGCAAGCTTACCTTTTCGACTCCCCTCTGTGGGCTCCTCCACATGTCTAGTCTTTGGAGGAGAAGGAGAAGCTTCCCCATAAAGATCATTTTTTTCCTTACCCCCCTTAGAAGGAACATACGCCATCCCCTCATCACTGCAAGTCATGTAGCCCGCCTTATCATCCAATTTCCTTTTCCCATTTTTATTCGAAACAGGGGAACTAGGGCCCTCAACAAAAGTGTTTATACGAGTCTGGGACATAATAAACATCGCCATCCTTATTAGAATTAGATTCTTCATTCAAAATAAGCCTCCTCTTCTTAGGCTTCTTGCTAACCCTTTCCTCTCTCGAGTCCATCTCATAGCCATCCTTGGGCTTGACAGTATTTTCTTTTGGAGACCTCAAAGTATTATGCACTTCATGAGCTTTGACATTTTCATAGATCAAATGAATTAAACCTACATGCAAAACAAGGTTTTTGGGGTTTTTTCTATGATCTTTATTCCTAGAATCAAACGACATTAGCAAATAGTAGGGAAAGGACACCCATTTCTTATGCCGAAAATGGTTAAGCAAAAGAAAATGGTAAGTGTTGATCACAGTATACCTGCCTCATTTATGCATGCTCACAATTGGTGGGAGTTTTAGTATCTATATAATTCATTTAGAGGTGCTATTAAAAATTGAAATAATTTGAAGTGGATATCGTATATACTATATATAGTTTCTATGGTGGTTGTGTGCTTTTGTTTTAGTAGCTATATTTTGACAGATGATCATAGAAAGATCTGGTTGCATAATTTGTGTATGTCTCTCCTATATCACATACCATCTCCTCACACCATCTTGAAATAAAAGCATTATAGATGACATTTGATTAGTTTAAATTGTTGTTCCTGTGGATTGATGCCAATGCATATTGTTGTGTTTGATTTAGTTATGGAAGGAAGCAGTTGGCCTTGAATGCATACCTTTCCTGTTTAGTGGTGGGTCATTCAATTTGAATGGTTTGGTATTCTTGAAGCTCTTTTGCATGCTGACCATTTTTCACCGTTATCTTCCTCATTCACTTTGAAACCACGTGGTCAGGAAATAGTTACCAATATTTAGGTATTTGCCATCTGCATTTCCGGTATCGATCTCCACATTTTTCATACTTAATATATTAGAGAATTATTTTAAGCTAGGATTATCATCTTGTTTTTGTGCCACCCTGCTGTCAGTTCGTCCCATGAAATGGGATCTCTTTGAGGGCCTGCTGTCCAGTTTGCTCTACCCTTGATATTTGCATATGTATTTTTTTTTTTTAATGATGATAATTATGTATGGCAATAGTTTGTCATTAAGATTAACAGGCACTTAATATAAATACAATATTGAGCTAATATTATAATTAACAAGTTACTATAAGGTCTCAATAACATTACCACTACTTAATTGTACTACAAAAATATTAATTATGGTATTAACATCACTCCCCACTAAACATAATATTTATAGTATTTAACTTATTCTCTATATCATCATTTCTCAATTAATAAATTTAACATTCTATAATATTGGCATTTAATTCTTAATTTATCTTTACCTCTTAATTTTATTATGTGTAATGTGTGTTGCCACTCTTAATATTTATTCTAGTTCTAAGCTTACTCACCATTTTGTAATGTTCTATGAAATGCTATCCACCATTGTAATTATCTTTAACAATATTAATAATTTGGTATTTGAGACCTATTAACATTTATATTTCAAAGTGAATTACAAATAATACTTGAATTGTTAATTTTGATATTTACATTATCTATTAATATTAATTTCAACGTGATCATGAAAATTCACAATCAAACCATAATTCTTAAATGTTTATAATTATTAAAGTTATTGCAATGAAAAAAAAGTGTTACTTTATTATCACTATCCATGGTAATCAACAAAATATAAATATAATACAATGTTAAAAAAAAGGAAGAAGTTATAATGAATTTTGTGCACACCAATAATTCCAACGGATTATTAATTAAGATTTGCTTAATGATTTATTTTATGCTACATATAAACAAATCATAATATTGAAAGGTTCACTTGCTTGAATGGATCATTTTTTTTTTCATTTACGTGATTTGCGGAGATATCACATACGGAGGATTTTATTTTATATTTTATATTTTTTTTCACTGGGGTATCTCGAATTTAATATTTTAAGCTTTGACTAGACATGGAAAGGGTGCCTAGGTTAAAACACCAATCATGGTAAAATAGATTTCACTCTCAGAATAAGAGTAATTTAAATTAACTTTTATTTCCACATTAATACAAATGTAAATATTATTATCAGTAGTAATTATTATTTTTTTTAATTTTTACAAATCAGTGTAAATGTTTTATTTGGTTATTTTGTTTTAGTTACACAGTGCATATTTCTCACCATTCATTTCCCAGTATTTAAGTTTGATAATGGCAGAGTATAGATTTATTTTTATTTCCATTCAATGTTGATGCATGTATGTTGTAGCAAATATTAGTATGATTTAAAAAAAAAAAAAAAAAAATCTCTGTAGATAATAGCTGCATAAACAGAAAGGCTGCAGCTCGATACATTTTATTTGCTCTGTAGAAGAAAATAAAAGTAATAATAAAAGTTTTAAACTGTGCAAGAGGGTTTTGGAGGGGGCAGCCTCTCGCAGCTCCACAGAGCTGCGCCCGATTCTTTTTTATTAATATTTTAATTTTATTTTCTTCTTTAAAATATTTAGTATTTATTATTTATATCTAATATATATAGTTTGAAACAAATATGTATGCAATATGAAATTAGTTATAAATTTTTATTTTTATTTTTTAAATAAAATAATAAATACAAGTTTATGGAATAAATTTATAAGAACTTTAAATAAATCTATTTTAATTATTACAAATAAAGGTGAGTAAATTTTACAAGGAATAATTTTACATCATGAACACATATTAGTAATGAAACAAATATTAAGTCTATCGATGTTAAATCTCCAAATACTTCAATTCTGGTGAACATTAGTAATAATGTCAAATTAAATACAACAAAACAAGCATCTCTATGAGATATTGAGTCATGCTAAATAATACAAAGTGATAAAATACCAAAGAGACTAAGCATGTTCAAACCTATCCCATAGTGGATTGGAGGCCCTTTTCTAATCCTCGATAAGTCAATGATAAAAATGCAATGCTAAGATAATGGACAAAATTAACTCTCAATGTAAAGAGAGTAACATTGCATGAAGTTGTAGATTGTGTATGATCCAATGCAAAGGATGAGCTTTCTATTTATAAGAGAGAATGATGTAGAGACATGCAAAATGAGTGAATGTGCGACAAAGATTCAACCAATAGGAAGGAGCCACTTGTCCAAATGTGAGTAGATGGAAGATGTGCAAATTTTGGTGAATGTGCTAATAAATGACATTAGGTGACTTTTTCAAATTTCAAATTTGACTTGTTAGAGGGAGAAAAATGGGCTTAAATGCCAAGTGGGGGACATATAAACATATAAGAGGAGAAGTAATGCTATGTTGGAAGGAACAAGTCAACTTGGATTGGAATTCAAAGTTGAGGGAATATTTCATTTTTATGCCATGTTGATGGAAAATCATGGAGATTTAATAAATTAATTAAAATCCTTTATTTGTGCAAGTGGGAAAAACTAAAGGATCTCAGACTTGCATTAAGATTAGATTTAATCTTGATTTAGTTAATTAAAGTGAAGATTAGGTGATTTGATCTTTTTGCTTTAGATTTATGGATTTAAACTAAATAAAAAGGGAGATGGAAAATGATAAAGATTTAGTTAAATAAATATATTGATTTATTTAGCTAAGGAAGATAATGATAGTATTTATTTAATTTAAATGGAGGACCTTAGAGATAAATCAAATAAACTTGATTTATTTAATGAATGGACTTGATTAAATGCAATATGCTAATTTTGCATGTCTATATTTTTTCCCTCTTTAAAACAATGTACTTGTTGTGTTGGTTCAAAGAATAAACTTGCTGCAATCAAAAATTCAAAAAGAAAATTGATTTTTTTAGATGCCCCAGCCGAAAGTACATTGGTACATTGCCCCTTCGAGAGACTGAGTGAAAAGATTTGATTTGAGGGTTGATCTCACAATAAAGAGGTTCAAGATGGACATATGGATGGTTGTGATGATGATGCAAATGAGATGGTTTTAAGATGCTTAGACTAACAAGTCTATATTATCCTAAACAACTCAAATGATAATGTAATGCATGGTGAGATAGATGATGTGATATGATATGATATGTAGTATGTTGATGGTTTATGGATGCAATACTAGTGATGATGATAAACTGATCATGACGTGATGTTAGCATAGAAAAGAAGAAATGAGATGATGACAAGAAGATTCAACAAGCCAACTTTATTAGAGATGGATGATAATTTA
Organism: Sequoia sempervirens; assembly: GCA_007258455.2. NCBI lineage: Eukaryota > Viridiplantae > Streptophyta > Pinopsida > Cupressales > Cupressaceae > Sequoia > Sequoia sempervirens. The sequence goes on along the minus strand of VDFB02281492.1, from coordinate 378,103,897 downwards.
CTTAAATCAGGAATTGGGACTTTAAAAGGGCTACTTACCTTATGTTTAATAAGACACATAAGCATGATGCATCAAAATATAAATAACCAGGATGGCATTATACCTAGTTTGATGGACTTTGACTTGATAAATAGATAGGAATATTCTTGTTCACACTTGACATACAGAAACCTTGCTAGGATGCACCTAACAAAGCAAGTATTCACCAAGTTATATTACAAGACCGTCCAACAAGCACAATAGACAAAAGATAATGATTATTGCCCCATTCCTATCTCTCTAAATCTTTTGATTAGACATTATTGAGGTCCTTAGAATGAGCGCAATAAGATAAATCAAGAAGATAAAGAAAAAGTAAATAAACAAGTTAATGTTCTTCATATTGCTAGCCAAAACTAAATTACAATGATGCCTGATGTTGATGTCCATTGTACGAAGGATGCATCCTAGCACATGATGATATCAGATGATTTGATATGGGACTGATTGGATGATAGGCTATTGACACAAAGATTTGACCAACTTGTTTATGTACTGACTTAGACTTGAGATTTTGACATTTTGAGTTTTCACTTTTGACCAGCTAGACTTGTTTCTGATTGTCTTACCAAAGGTTGAGGGTGATGATGATTTATTATGAGTGTTTATTGTGAGTGAAAGTGAGATGAGATAGCTGGATTTTTTAAAAAAATATTTGGATGTTTTTTGATGTTTTCAAATGTTTTGAGGCTATTTTTGGTATTTTCTTAATTTTTTGGATGTTTTTGGATTTTATGATATTTTATGAATGTTTTTGGATTTTGGTGTTTTTTTAATGTTTTTGTGTTTTTGTGTCTTGGGGACTAATCAAAGATTAGCCTTGCCTACATTTAAACTTAGAGACAATGTAGTTCGGATTCCATGTTTTTAATGTTTTTTGGTTTTTTGACTTGTTTTTGGATTTTGATATGATTTAGATTTTTTTTTGTGTTTTTGTGTGATTTTGAAATTTTGGATAAGAATGTGTGTGATGATATTAGTGTTTTGTTTGGGATTTTGTTGAAAACCAAGCTAATGTTGATTGATCAAGACTGATGATGATAACATTGTTGAGGATGCACAATAATGCAAGGATAGTGTTAAGCAACACAAGGATTAGGAAGGATCTTCTAGGATGATGATGGATTGATTGGATTTGATCAATCAGTATTTTGAAGCTTGGTTCGAAACAAAAGATGTTTTGGATGATTTGATGTGACATTGACACACGCATTAGATGTGAATGATAGTGATTATTTGGATTGACGTTCAATGGAAGATAAGGACTTTCTTTTTGTCAAAATATGCCATGGGATAGTGATTTGGATTCTTGCTCACAAGTGCTTTGACCAATTTGATTTCACATTTTCCAATGTTTGGATCACCACATAAGTTGGAGGATATAGATCAAGATTTATTCTCGAAGCAAGATGTAAATATCTACCCCTAGTGTCTAGCAATATATGGAATTCCATGGATAGATGCCTAGATGGGTGTGTGGTTGGAGGGATATGGATTATCTTGTGATAAGATAAGGTGTTCAAATAAAGAAAGCTCATTTGGATAGTGCTTCATGGCTCAAATAATGTTGCATAGGATAGGATCAATGAAAATGACCCATGTCAAGATGTTTACCATAAAAAAGTGTAAAGTTGATGCAGAGGGTTAGGGACTTTGAAAGAAACACCAAGATACAAGACTAACAATGATTCACTCTCAACCTTTCAACTAGGCACCAACATGGATATAAGGCCTCAACTTTGCATTCATGATTTATTTGCCTTCTTTATGGACCCAATCCCTAGGAACACTCTTAAGAGACCCAAAAAAACTTGTTTTAAATGATTTCAAAGCCCAACCCTCTAACTTAGACACAAAACCAATTTTTCACCTTAACTAGGCTTCTAGCCCAACTAGGCCTCCTGCAGTGATTTTTTGACTTTGCACTCAAACTTTCCAAAGGAACCCCAAATATAATGACTGTTTCAAGTGTGGTTTGTGATTACAAACAACATATCCAAACCTTGGTATCACTTGTTTTAGACAAACCTTTCCAAAATCTACTGTCTCCTCAAAAACTAGGCCTAATTAGCCCACTTTTACAAAGCAACCCCCCTTTAAACTCAACCCCTGACCATGAAAATTTCAGCAGTCTCCTAAAATGAATCAAAACCAAGGAATACAAGTTTTTAGACCTCTAGGACACATATAACATCCTCCAACACAAACCCCTCCTCAACTTGCCTCAAAAACTAGGGCTTCTTGAAAACTAACCTTCCAATCACTTCCAGAACTTGTTCATTGACTCTACACCATTAGGAAAATATATTTAGTTGATCCAAACTCAAAAAAATGCCCCTCATTAAGGCAGATCTTCTGCTGCTACACCCTAGCCTTCATCTTCAAGCACTTTTCCCTTTGACAACTTGGTGTACACCCTGATATTCTTCCTTCCTGCACATTAGTTGGTTAAATATGTATGATACATGTTAGGAATGATCCATTTCATAGGTCACAACAGCATTCTACCTTGAAATGGATCAATCATCCATGAAAAACCTCAGAATTAGTGAAAAATCTGTGTTCTTTTTTAGGACAGTCAATATAAAATGCAAAGAAAGTAATTATCACTACTTTCAGAGCCTTCAATGGTGTTAAAATATGTAAACACAAACTCCTAAAGCATCCTACTGGACATAGATTCAATAGAGATCAAGTATTTAACAAAAAAAACCATAAAAGTGCCAAAAACTGTGTTTTTTCACTATTTCCAGAAAAAAAGTCCGTACAGTACTTGCTCCGAACGCCCAAACTCCGTAAAAATAATTATTTTGGCTTTTTATATCCTTTCTCCAATTGATCCAACCGTTTAGGATTGATTAAGTTGCATAAAAGTGATTAAAACTCAAAAACCTACTTTCCCGCCCAAAGTGAAATTCAAAAATCTGAATTTTACAATCTTGAAATTTATTAAAATCTACCACCTAAAAACTATTGGATCTTCAATATCCAACTTTATTTGAACTACTTAAGGCATTATATTACTAATTAAATCCCTATAACATGATAATCCCAATTACATAGCATTTTGGTCCTAGGTTCCTTATCAGGAGTATTAGAACTTTTAACATTCTTATTACATTTATTCATACCAAATGCCATTATAGGCTCCAATAGGTCATAATTGATGCTTTGACTTGTTTGGAAGGTCCTCTTGACCCTTGCACTCTCCTGGTTCTTGACGTGCTCCTTGAAGGCCCTGGGTGCTCCTGCACCATTCTCCCCAGGAAAGAAAGAACTCTTGCCCCAAGAAGTGTCCCATGTGTTGTCTCCAAAAGACCTTTTGCTCTCATGTGTTTTCATCTTCCAATGATCAGGTATGTAGTCCCCCAAAGTCACTGTCTTTCTCTTCTGCCAATCTGCATTCTTGACATTCATCATGTGAGAGCCAAAAATCTGTTTTGTTTGTCCTTTTTGCTGCTTGAACTCAGTCTGATTTTGTGCCCTATTTCTTCCTTTATTCCACTCATTTCCTTGTGAAAGAACACCACTCCTATTACCCTCAAAAATAGGGCATTCAATACTCCCAATATTAATACTGTCCAAGTCCCAAATATTCTGATTTTTAGGACTGTCTCCTTCACAACCCTGCTGCAACTTGTCTTTTTTCAACCTACCAATGTCTTCCCCTGTTTTACCCTGCTCATTTACCTGCAAATGCTTCTCAAAACAGATCATAAAACTTTCATTTGACTGCTCCAAAGGCAAAGGAACCAATTTATATCTACTAGCATCTTTATGCACCAAATACGTATTATGGAATCCATCATGCAATATCCTTCTAGCATACTGCCATGGTCTTCCCAAGATGATATGACCACAAGTCATTGGAATGACATCACAAAGCACCCTATCATGATATGATCCAATTGAGAAATTAACAAAAGCTCTCTTACCAATCTCTACATGCTGTCCTTGAGTTACCCAAGTGGCCTTGTAGGGAGTAGGGTGATCAAAAGTTTCAATCCCTAACTTGGTTATCATATCAAGTGAAACTAAATTGCTATGTGACCCTGAATCTATGAGCAATCTACAGATCTTACCATGACTGAGACAATTTGTTTTGAAAATAGTTACCTTTGGTTCTTGATGAAGTCTTTCTCCTTGCTTGATCATGAGAAACTCACCATCAGTCACAGGTCTGCCATGAATGTTTTTGACTCCTCCTTCTTGTCTTCTTCTTCTTGTACCAAATTAGCTCTCCTTTCTCTGCCTTTATCAGTTTGTTCCCATTTAGGACACTTGAAGGAAGGATGCCCTGGTTCATTGCAATTGAAACATCTACCTATGAATGGTCCTCTACCTTGTCCAAATCTGCCTCCTCCTCTTGGAGTGTATCCACCTCTTTGATCAGAAAATATCTCTTTGCCTTTGTCATTGCTGCTCTTGTCATTGCTGCCTTGTCCTTGTTCTCTATTACCTCTGCCCCTATTTGAACTACCTCCTCTTCCACCATTGCTTGATCTTTCTTGCTTCCTTTTCACCTTTTCTTCTGCTCTAATGGCCAACTGAAAACATTCTCCTAATGTCCTTGGCAATTGCAAACCAATCTCATCTTGCAGATTATATCTCAAGCCATTTATGTACCTGGCTATTTTCTCATCTTCTTCCTCATAACCTCCTCTAATACTAAGCTTGTGAAATTGCTCAGTATAGGACATCACATCCATGTCCTTTTGTTTTAAATTCTGCCTCATCCTCTTCACATGAATTGTGTAATCAGATGGTAGGAATTGCTCCTTGACCAAACTCTTCATCCTTGCCCATGTAGAGACTTTTTCCAATCCTCTAGCCATCCTATCATTCTGGAAACTTGTCCACCATGTCAATGTTGTGCCTCTCAACTTGGTTTTAGCAAACTTGACTTTCCTTTCTTCATCCATCTCCTCAAATTCAAAGTAGTTTTCCATGGCATCAAGCCATCCCAATACCTCTTCACTATCCATCTTCCCTTGATAGATAGGTAAGTCTATGTGACTCTTCCCTCCATGACCTTGTACTACCTTCAACAACCTCAGTAACCTCCTTTCCTCAGGGTCTTCTATCTCATCTGCTGCTTGTTCTTGATTTACCCTCACATGCTCTTCATCTTCATCATTGTCTTCTTGGTCTTCTTGGTCTTCTCTCCTCCTACTCCTCTCAAGGTTATTTATCCTTGCTTGCATGGTCTCTCTCTCCCTTCTCCATTTCCTTTCTTCTCTTGCTCTAGCCTGCTCTCTTGCTGCTTCTTGTTCCCTTCTTTCTCTTCTCTCCCTTTCCAAGATCTCCTTCAACTCTTCCAACTCTCTTGCCAATTGATTTTTTGGTGCCATTGTTGTTTCTCCAATCCCTCAAGGACCTACTCACTGCTCTGATACCACTCTGATGCAGAGGGTTAGGGACTTTGAAAGAAACACCAAGATACAAGACTAACAATGATTCACTCTCAACCTTTCAACTAGGCACCAACATGGATATAAGGCCTCAACTTTGCATTCATGATTTATTTGCCTTCTTTATGGACCCAATCCCTAGGAACACTCTTAAGAGACCCAAAAAAAACTTTTTTTAAATGATTTCAAAGCCCAACCCTCTGACTTAGACACAAAACCAATTTTTCACCTTAACTAGGCTTCTAGCCCAACTAGGCCTCCTGCAGTGATTTTTTGACTTTGCACTCAAACTTTCCAAAGGAACCCCAAATCTAATGACTGTTTCAAGTGTGTTTTGTGATTAAAAACAACATATCCAAACCTTGGTATCACTTGTTTTAGACAAACCCTTCCAAAATCTGTTGTCTCCTCAAAAACTAGGCCTAATTAGCCCACTTTTACAAAGCAACCCCCCTTTAAACTCAACCCCTGACCATGAAAATTTCAGCAATCTCCTAAAATGAATCAAAACTAAGGAATATAAGTTTTTAGACCTTTAGGACACATATAACATCCTCCAGCACAAACCCCTCCTCAACTTGCCTCAAAAACTAGGGCTTCTTGAAAACTAACCTTCCAATCACTTCCAGAACTTTCTCATTGACTCTACACCATTAGGACAACATATTTAGTTGATCCAAACTCGAAAACATGCCCCTCATTAAGGCAGATCTTCTGCTGCTACACCCTAGCCTTCATCTTCAAGCACTTTTCCCTTTGACAACTTGGTGTACACCCTGATATTCTTCCTTCCTGCACATTAGTTTGTTAAATCTGTATGATACATGTTATGAATGATCCATTTCATAGGTCACAGCAGCATTCTACCTTGAAATCGATCAATCATCCATGAAAAACCTCAAAATTAGTGAAAAATCTGTGTTCTTTTTTAGGACAGTCAATATAAAATGCAAAGAAAGTAATTATCACTACTTTCAGAGCCTTCAATGGTGTTAAAATATGTAAACACAAACTCCTAAAGCATCCTACTGGACATAGATTCAATAGAGATCAAGTATTTAACAAAAAAACACCATAAAAGTGCCAAAAACTGTGTTTTTTCACTATTTCCAGAAAAAAGTCCGTACAGTACTTGCTCCGAACGCCCAAACTCTGTACAAATAATTATTTTGGATTTGTATATCCTTTCTCCAACTGATCCAACCGTTTAGGATTGATTAAGTTGCATAAAAGTGATTAAAACTCAAAAACCTACTTTCTCGCCCAAAGTGAAATTCAAAAATCTGAATTTTACAATCTTGAAATTTATTAAAATCTACCACCTAAAGACTATTGGATCTTCAATATCCAACTTTATTTGACCTACTTAAGGCATTATATTACTAATTAAATCCCTATAACATGATAATCCCAATTACATAGCATTTTGGTCCTAGGTTCCTTATCAGGAGCATTAGAACTTTTAACATTCTTATTACATTTATTCATACCAAATGACATTATAGGCTCCAATAGGTCATAATTGATGCTTTGACTTGTTTGGAAGGTCCTCTTGACCATTGCACTCTCCTGGTTCTTGACGTGCTCCTTGAAGGCCCTGGGTGCTCCTGCATCAAAAGTGTACACCAAACTTTGTCAAGATCGTGATAACTCACAATATGGATGCAAATATATGTGAATGGATTGGATAAATGGTTTGTAGATGAATGTATTTATTATGGTTGAAATGGATGAAATGTTAGATTTATTATGTATGGGATGAGATTCTTTCACCTGAAATGGCACACATAGATGCTTGATTCTACTCATGATGCTTGTTTTCCAAGTTTTCATCATGGTACCTATCCAAAGCGCCACCATAGTGGTTTTCACTGGAGGATGATTTTTCTCTTTATTGTTTTTAATCCTTTTTTTTATTTTTTTAGATTTTCATATTTTTAATTTTTTTTTTGGAAAGATTTTAAGCTCATGTTGAACCACATGGTGGTCTTGGTGTAGATGCTTTTTTCATAATGTGCCATTGATATCCTATTTTAAGAAGTTGATTTTCTAAGATATGTGCACTTGAATGCAAATTTTGAGATTCTTGATCTACTTTTTCAATACTGGAGTTAACTTTGTCTTTGTGCTCACATCACAATAGAGTTCCTTTTGAATCCTTATAATGAAGAGTTGCTACCAATACATGGTTAATGTGAGTTTTGGATATCATGTGTGGAGGCATGGATGGAGTGTGTTAAAGGAAAAAAGATAGATTGTTTGACGTTTGGAACCTTTGACTCTCCAAACTTGGGAAGATGAGCAATGATGGGTGGATACAAAAGTGTGCATCGAATTGGGACCAATTGCTTGATATACTTTGTACATTGCTTGAGAAGCCCAAATTTTCCTTTATGGACATCTTTGATGTATACTTTTCCCTTTTTTATTTTTCCCCATAGTTTCTTTGAGTAATGGAGTTTGATAGGGATAATTTTTCTTTTTACTTTTTGGTATCCACTTGTATTTGATTTTTCCATTATGCTTTCTAACTTTTTTTTTTTTATAACATTCTTCGTACTTTGATTCAAATCTTTCTTTTGATGTTGGTCCCAATTTGTGGATGGGGTGATGGGTGGATGGCTAGTTGTAGTATTGACATTGATTTCATCATAAGGATTCTCCATGCTCCCTATGTTGACATTTTCTTGAGACATAGTTTCCCCTAGTATGGTGGTAGTAGCACCTTTTTTCTTTGATTCTTCTTGTTTTAAAATGTCTTGTTTAGTAAGCATGACCATTGCAAAGGAAATTATTGGAATTTTCTATTATGTTGAATCTAGAATGTCCTATTCTGTTTGAATTGTTTCTTTGAGTGGATAATGCTAGATATCTTCATACATGATGTCCCCAATCTGAATTTGGGATATATATAATCTTGATGTTGATAATTTAGTTTGACTATAGAAATTAGTAACCTGCTCTTTTTGTGTGATAATGTTAGGAGTAAAGGAATCCTATTCTGAATGAAGATCATCTACATGTCCATCCAAAGAAAGCATCTCATGGGTAGATGGAGGAGTATGTGCTATGTGGATGTGAACATCATTTGCGACATCTTGTATAGATAGGAGAGTGTCCATTAGATCATTGTAGTAGCTTGGAGATACGAATTCTTGATCTTGAATGATTTTAGAATTGCTTTCAACATACTTTGGATTAATTTCTTGACATGGGTCAATTTCAAAGGATAGGTTACTTATAAAGGGTTCTTGGATATCATCATTAGCCATGGGAAGTGGCTTAGTATCCTCTTGATCTTTGGGTGGACTTAGGTCAAATTTTGAGTTGAGGATTCCTTTAGTATCTATAACCATGAGGTCAAAGGGTGTCAATACATCTTGGAAAGGACCATTGCTAGACTTTGGTGATAGATGTTGATCGTGCTTTGTAATAAATTCTTGAGATATGTCCTCTAACTCATAAGGCAATGTAGAGACATTTTCAACATGATCATAGGTCAATGGGTCATGGATTATTTCAATAGGATCAAATAACTCTAACACTCCCTGAAATAGATCACTAAAAAGTGGATCTTGATGCATGGTGAGTTGATCATCGAATGGGGTAGAAACATCTTCAATGTGCTCATCAATTGAGAGATTTTGAACCTTGTTTTCAACAATTGTGGTGGAGAAATCGCCAATGTCTTCAACCATAGGGTCAAGTGATGTTGACATTTCTTAAATTGGATCATTGTTGGGTATTGTTGGTGTATTTTGATCATGATTGAAAAGTGACTCTTGATCTATTTTGACTTGACCTTCAGATGAGGTAGAAAAATCTTCATTGATGGATAGATCTTGATCCTTGTTTTTAACATTGTGGTGGGGAGACTGTCAATGTTATCACTAGTGTTCGAATCTTCATCATTGTACACAATAGTGATTATATTTTGATCAATGAGGTCTTGGATGATATTTTTGAGTCGAATACAACTTGATGTTGTGTCCCTTTGTTTTGTGAAAATCAAAATGGTGCTCCTCATTATACCTTGATAGTTTAACTAGGGGTTCTTGATAGTTCCCATAGACAGGGAGCTTGATGATATTTTTTTGTACCAATTGTTGTAGGAATGATTCAATTGGTTTCCCAAGTGGTGTGTACTTTTTCTTATTACCTTGTGAGATTTGTACTTTAAATTGACCTTGTAGTGATTGATTTTGGAGATGTGTTGATTAATCTTTGAGATATGGTAATTTATCTTTGAGATGTGGGGGCTAGATTTGTTGATGTGGTTGATCTTGATATCTAACTTCTTAGCATTGGAGATATTGTTCTTGATGTGGTTGTGGAAACAACTTAATGCTTTGATGACATGGTTCAACCAATGGAAGAGTGTATTGATTTTGGGGTGAAGATGTGTCTTGGTGGAATGACTCAATTAGTTTGGAAAGTGAAGCAAGTTGATCCAATGAAATCTGATCTTGATTTTTATTTTAACTCCCTTGATATAGTTGAGTTGACTTTTGTTCAATCGGATTTGGAATGTGCACTTGTGGTGTTTGCATGGGATCATGGAAAAATTTATTTTGGATAATGTTTTGATTTTGGGTGATGTTTGGATTTGGCATTATACGTTGAAATTGAACATTGTTGTGGTTGGGAACCATATTGCCTTGATTTAGGTAATTTTGATTTTGCATGGTGTCACCTTGACTTGGATCAATACACAGAATCATTAACATCTTGTTTGGAATTTGAACAACATTTGTATGATTTGTGAACATATCTATCCCAAAAGTTTTCCAAGTGTGGATTTGAAATATTCATGTTTGGAAAACTTGTACTTGGTATATTCACATTTGAAATATATGGATTTGGTGGGATGATGTTCATTTGAAGACTCATGCCTTGATTGTTTAGTTGATAGATTTGTAGGTTTGGACTCGGATTTAAATCTATCATCAGGAAAGATGTTCCAAAATTTTGACTTGGTATACTCACATTTGTTGTACCATTGAGGTTTGTAGGAGATAATGATCCCATGTACAAATTGTATAAATGTGAGTATTGAAAATCAATAGAATTATAAGGCTTTGGTATTTTGGTTGGTTTAGACCACTCATGATATATGGATCAAGTTTATATTCCATGTTCTTGTGTTTTGACCTTGTTGCAAAAGTGAACCTCTAAGGTGTTTAGGACCAATGATGAAATGAAGGATGAAGGGGGTGAATGATATTGGTGTTGAAATTTTAGGAACTTTAGATCAGTGCTATACTTAGGGCTTGATTTTGATTGGTTTGATTTGGATAATGAACTTTTAAACCCTAAGATGTTAGATGTGATCTTTAGGATAATTTTTTTCAAAGAGGCGATAATCTAACTAAGTGTGTGAGGAAGGATTTTTCCAAACACACCTAACTAGACAAGTGATTTTGATTTGGTTTAAAGATGTACCCAAGTCTAGATAATGATGTTTCCAAAGCTCTAAAGTTGTTTATGAGATGGAGATGATAAATGTTTGGATGAATGAAGTTTTTGATTTGATCCTAAGTGAAACTAAGGACTTGTTTATTAGACCAAGGTATTGAAGAACATGCTTTTCTCTAAGAGTAGTTCAAAACCAAAAGACCAATATTTGCATGAAAATCATATGACCAAAAGATGTCAAGCACATGTGTGGGGTCCAATTGATTTAATATTTGCTTAATAGATTCTTTTTACCACAAAAACTTTATTATTAGTTTTCAAATTGAATGTCCAATGTCCTAATTTTCTTTCATCCCACAAAGTGCATTATGTGGAAATCAAGGCAAAGGTTACCTTATGTTGAATTTAGTAGGAGAAAATTGAGATAAAATCCAAATGCTTAGAAGCCTCTAAGGATACGAATCCCAAGGGAAAGCAATAGCATGTGAATTTGTTCAAAGGTATTTTCTTCTCCTAAAGGGTTTGAGATTTGGCACTCATGTTAAGTGTTTGTTTGCTAATGTTTTCAAACAAGCAAAGTGTTTTTTTTTAAAGAACAAGCACAACCCTATGGCTATGAAAGACTATATTTGTTGAGTCCCCACTTGGACAAGTCCAACTACACTTCTTTTTAGTGAATTGTTAGAAGCTTGACCCCACTAGCTCCCCTCCACGACACTCACTTCTCGGGGCAACCATGCATCAGTACCCATGAAACTCCCATGACATACCTTCCATTTCTACTAAAAATCGTAAAAGTGTGGGGTGGCTTCAAAACAACCATTCTTGCACCGACAAATAGATAGGGATTTTGGCCTTTGTACAACAAGGGTTTTAATTCGTACTTTCCATTCATAGGAGTTGACCCATCAAGGCAAGAGACCATTGTTTCCCTTCTCATCAAAGCAAACCACATGATACTGGCCTTTATTCTAGTACCCACTTTTATATCCCGACTAGAAATACTCTTTGCTTTAGAGTGTTAACAATTGAGTCATTCCCTTGGGTGAGTACTTTTCCCCCAAGGCAGGCCCTCTAAGATAAACAATAGCGAACAAACATAAGCATAACTTGATTGATATTTGTTGAGAAACAAAGATAGAATACACGTGATAGGTTTACTCACACTTGCATGATGTCTTGTTCAATTTTAGACCCAAAATGAAGGGTGGAGGCAATCACTTTATCCCAACCTAAGACTACCAAAAAGCCTATTGATTCTCAAGTTCACCACATGTGAGGGACAAGAGAAGTGCATACGTATTTTCAATGGTGTTAGTTTGAGTAAGAAATCACAAAAAAAGTAGTACATGTTCCTTTTAAGTCCACCAAGCAATGATTTTGATTCATTTTAAAGCACCAAAATGAGATATGAAAGTTTCCAAGTGTTAATTGAACTAAATCCGAAAACCAACTCTAGTAAGTTTGTTCTAAAGTTTGTTTTAAGCCCCTTTTTCATGAAAATTGAAATGTTCTTTTTAAAATCCCCAAAAGAGATGTGAGTTGATTTAAAATAGAAAACTAAAGCGTATAATGGAAGCCTTAAGAATTTAAAAATGCTTTGTTGATTTCAATTTTTAATGCTCAATTCTTCAACTTCAATCTTGCTTTTGTTTTTCACTCGATCCCAATGCTTGATTTTGATGTCAACCTTCACTTGCAAACATTACAAAGTGAAATATTAGGAATGAAATTTATTGCAAGGAATCAATGTATCAATGCATTATCATAAAAAAAAAATTCTTGTCATATAAAGTCTCTGAGAAAAAACAAACAATGGTTATAGCTAAAAATTAGTTTGATGAATCTCAAGAAACTATATTTAAGATTACTTTCCCAAGGTTTCCTCCATCAATAGAGATCATTTTAAATCAAATCCCAAATTTTAAATAAGTAACGCTTTGTCATATGTCATTTTACCTGCAAGAGTTACTACTCTAATGTTTATCCAGAAAAGCATGAACCATCAGTTATTTAATGCATAGTTGGTATTAAAATAGAAACAAAGACTTTATCAGCACCCCAATTTGAATATCATATCATCATTATTGTTTACTTATTATTTAACCTCATAGAACCCATAGAATTGATAAGGATGTAAATTAAGAATTGATTTCCACCAATGTATTTGAATATTTTCAAACTAGAGCTAAGATGGGGCCCACATGTCTAATGTGTGGAGGCCATTTAGACCCAAATTAGTCACATAAATAAAAATACTCATAGTCACCTGCTATCTTTCGAATGTTGGAGCAAGTACTCACATTAGCATTGAACTATTACTTGAAGGAAGTGGGTTGGCTGGGAGAAACAAAGAATGGGGCCTTTCCTCTTTGGTCACTTTAAACTATTTTACCAAAAAGAATCATTGCTTTATCCTAAAGGGAATAGAGGACCCTATCCACCACCATAATTTTTTCCTGAATTTGAAGTAGCTTCATATTGACTCCTCATAGGCCTTAAATATTATCTCTAATATTGAATAAGCATCATCGCTTCTAGCATCATCAAATTGACTTCTCGTAGGAAAAAGTATTTAAGGATATATCCGAATGAAAGCAACCACAAATAAGCTGGTCAAACTCAAAGATTAGGTGTTTGACATAAAGAGCCAAATTAGAATGAAGACTTCCAATCATGAGTGCTATTCCAAAATGAAAAGTGCAATAAAAAACAAGATTGTAGGATCTAACACCACATAAATAGGTTAGTGTAGAATACTATGACAACATCCAAATAGCTAAAAACTCTGTGATGAATAGATGACTAATTCTCCTACAAACTTCACATAGAAATTGTATTTTGACACCTCTGACCAATAATTTTTTTATAAAGAGAACGTAGCTCATTTGAAAGAGTATAAACAACCACCTGTTGACAGGATATTTCAATCAGATGTTATCTCATGGAATGAGTTGATTGTAAGAAACATTGTGCAAGAGTATTAAAAAAAAGAACAACAAACAATAACATATGCTATCTCTCATGCAATCAACTTCTATCCCTACAAAATACAAAACATTGACTAGCTTCTACCCAATGGTTGATGGCATACATCTTGTGATGGTTTGAATTTGTTACAAATCAAGTGAGCCACCCAACCCCATGGGAGTTCGACTAAATTTGCAAAAGAAAATCCATTGAAGAGAATTTCAAAGTGGAGGTCGATGGAATAGGGGAATGCTGGATTGGAACATGTAAATGAAATGTGGGGTGAAGGGGACAACTTGTCATCCTTAACCATGTAGGCTCCTAATTCTTCTAATTAGCGTATTTAATGGAGTTGGAGGTTTTTGATTTAGAATTAATACTTAGGCACTAATATAAAGTGTGCTTTACCAAAATAACTCATCCTAGCAATAGCTATAATCGCATCAAGTAACTAGCTATTGCATTATATATCCATCCCAACAAACCTAGAAATGATAGTCCTATCATGTACACCTATAGAAGACTCCAGATGTTGATGTTGTGGTTATTAATAAGATTTAATTTCTATGTTGAAGAGAAGATGAGAAGCAAAGTATTTGAAACCATTGAAAATATGTTGGAATTACGTATAAGAAGAAACCATGGCATAGCATAGTGAAAAAAATTGATTGCTTCATTTATGAGCAGCCCAATATCTTCTAATGCCAACCACCAAACACAACTAGATATCTTTTTTTCTGAATGCTTTATTCTTCCCCAATTTGGCAAGTAGCTACTAGATCATGTCCTTTTATGTGTACGAATACAACATTTCCCTTAAGAGTTCATGTCTCTTGATTCCTGTGAGAATACATTCAACGGAGCAAAAGCTAGTAGCAAAATATTGACAATGTGTCTTATCTTCATAGAATATTTCCTAAAAGAAGAATCACTACAATCTAAATAAAATGATCTACAACCCATAAAACTAGATTAACAAAAAAAATCTCTCATAGCCAAAAATTCTTTCTCATAGCCAAAAGTTGTTTTTCTATGTTTAATTTTAGGCAAGAAAGTTTCAAATATTCTGCAAAATACAATATCTTGTAGAGACAATCTTCTTTGGTATGAAATCCTTTTAACTCCATTTCACAAATAATAGTTCATTCAAGACATAAATCAATGGCAATAATGCACTGATAATGTATTTTAGACTTTTTTTTACTTTGTAAATTGATACTTCAGTCATAGGCTACTAATACATTCTACTATTTAACTTATGAAGATGCAATTAATCTGAAGGCTATGAATGACTTATTGCAATGGTCTATTTGTTGAAGATCAAACTGAAAATCTTGGACAGATATCCATCTTGTTTATCCACAACAAACATCTTAAAGCAAGGTCCACCCATGCCCATTGCAGGCAAGTCCTAAATGTGGTACTATTGATGGGGAGCAACCAAATGGCAATGCTAGAATGCAACCATGATCATAATTCTCAACTATTTTCTATTTTTAGGATGCTTTACTATTATATATAAATGCACGATGAATTCCTAGCATAACAAAGAAAAGAGTCAAATAAGTTGGTTGAACGTTCCTCAATGTTAAAATATTCCTATGGAGCAATGTAACAAAAACTCATGGTTAAAGATAGAACAAAGATTTATTTCCATCAAATGTATGAATTGAGTGCCCTCCTTCTAGCGCCATTATGTGGATACAAAATTTTTAAATACTTTAATTTTGGTGAACACTAGTAATAATGTCAAATTAAATACAACAAATCAAGCATCTCTATGAGATATTGAATCATGCTAAATAATACAAAAAAAAGTGATAAAATACCAAAGAGACTAAGCATGTTCAAACCTATCCCATAGTGGATTGGTGCTTCTATGGAAAAAATCCCTTTCCCAATCCTTGATAAGCCAATGATGAAGATACAATGCTAAGATAATGGAAAAAATTAGCTCTTAATGTGAAGAGAGTAACATTGCATGAAGTTGTCGATTGTGGATGATCCAATGCAAAGGATGAGCTCTCTATTTATAAGAGAGAGTGATGTAGAGACATATAAAATGGGTGAATGTGGGATAAAGATTCAACCAATAAGAAGGAGCCACTTGTCCAAATGTGAGTGGATGGAGGATGTGTAAGTTTTGGTGAATGTGCCAATAAATGACATTAGGTGGCCTTTTCAAATTTCAAATTTGGATTGTTGGAGGGAGAAAAAGGGGCTTAAATGCTAAGTGGGGGACATGTAAGAGGAGAATCAATGCTATGTTGGAAAGGACAAGTCAACTTGGATTTGAATTCAAACTTGAGGGAATATTCCATTTTTATGTCATGTTGATGGAAAATGGAGATTTAATAAATTAATTAAAATCCTTTATTTGTGCAAGTGGGAAAAGCTAGAGGATGAGACTTGCATTAAGATTAGATTTAATCTTGATTTAGTTAACTAAAGTGAAAATTAGGTGATTTGACCTTTTTGCTTTAGATTTATGGATTTAAACTAAATCAAAAAGGAGATGGAAAATTATAAAGATTTAGTTAAATAAATATTTTGATTTATTTAACTAAGGAGGATAATGATAGTGTTTATTTAATTTAAATGGAGGACCTTAGAGATAAATCAAATAATATTGATTTATTTAATGGATGGACTTGATTAAATGCAATATTCTAATTTTGCATGTCTACAAAGTTTGTGTTTACTCTTTATGTAGAGTAACTCTTACTCACCCATTATTTTACTCCTTTTCATCAAGCTACAAAACCCTTCTATTGCTTCAACCTCTTAATAGAAAAATAAAATTAAATACACTTTCATATGTAAACTTGAAATAACCCTTTTAGAAGAACCCATCACATTTTCCACTATAAGTAGTTAAAAGAAGGTAAAATAAGTCCTTAATTTCCTTTTTCCACTTCCACAAATCAGAATTTAAAAGTAAGTGATAGCTTTCCAATGAGAGAAAACTTTCTCTATTCTTTCTTTAGGAATGTGACTATGAAATTTCAAAAAAAAACATATCAATAAATACAACTTTCTCTATTACATTTAACATTGAGAAGAAAATGATTTACATGAAAATGGAATAAGCTTTCTTTTTTCCATATTCCTCTATTCATTCAACAAAATACTTTTATTTTACAATAATGCTTGAAAATAAAAATGACTAGCATTCCAAGGAATGCAAAATTTCTTTCCACCCTACCATAAATGACATCATGAAGCCTCATAGGGCTCTAGCCATTCTCCTGAGAAAGAACAAAAGAATACCAATGATCTTGATAGGCAAAGTAAAAGGTTAGCTTATTCAATATTTTTTATTTACCCATTCACTAAACATACTCTAGATTCACATGCACAAGAACTAAGGCTCTTTGTCACTTGTTTTGAAAGCCATCACAAATAAAAAAAAATCATACTTAAGGATCTTCATCACTGTTTTGAAAGCCATCACAAATAAAACAACAAAAAAATTCATACTTAAAACAAATTTCTTAGAAAAGAGGAAAACACTTATCCCCACCATCTTGCTCCTTGAACTCCTTAACATTTGAGAGATCCTTGCTTCTCTTCCCATTTTCTTCCATTCTTTTCGCAAACTTCGAATTTCCCAAAAAAAAAAGAAATTCTCCAAGAGGAGAAGTAAGGTAACACACTTTCTCTCTTCACAAATAAAATATAAAAGAATTTGAATGAGGGAGTGACACTTGTCACTCTCTTTCAATCTTCAATCACAATCTCCCATAAGTGCTCACACATGTGTGAGCAAATTTGGAGAGATGGGAAAAGAAGGAGTACACTCCACTCCATCTCAAGTCTCCATATTTATTAAGAAAGGGATGGAGTACTTGGTCACTCTTTCTCTCATGTCACATCTCAAAATTGGGTTTGAAAACCAAGACATTTCTCTTTCTCCCAAATTTGTCACTTTTCAAAAAAGGCAATAAATGAGGGTCATATTTTTTATATGGTTTAAGATATGGTTGTAATTAACCCCCCAACACCAATGTACCTATCTTAGGACCTTAAAAAACATGTGACCACTTAAAAATAAACTCTTTAACCCCATTTAAAACTACCATAAAGAATGCATTCAAAATTCAACCCCAATTAAGGGTTTACAAACCCCTAACTTCTTACTCACACTCTTAACTACCTTCACAATATATCTTAACACATAACTCCAACCTTAAGCCCTAAAACATAACACTCCAACATTAAATATTAACACCTCTTTCCTTTTTGGTTACAAGGGTTCACAACATTTGATTTTACAAAAGAAAAAGGTATTTAGTTAGGTCTATATGGTCATCCCTTTTATCCTTGACATAATTTTTATATTTGCACATTAACTCACACCATTTATATCTAACTAAAAATCTATCTTAAATTAATTAAATATTACAATTAGAAAGGATCATTCATCTATCCACTTAATTTACTTTTATCTAATTTATTCATAATTGTTGATTACAACTTAATTAAATATAAAATATGTTTTACTCACCTCTACCACATGTGTGTGGTCTTACCATACTTGATTGATGTTTCATCCATGCATACCAGGTCGTAGTCAACCAACCTTCGTATTCCATCATACTTGAGCTATAAATCTTCTAGTCACACTCATTATCAATATCCACCTTAGGAGACATAAAAATTATTAGTATTTTTCAAGTAATATCTAACTTCAATATACCTCCTAGCTTTGTATTAAATCAACTAGTTCATTGCAATGTGATTTGTAAATCATAATCATCCCCACCATAACACATTAACCCTAGTTAGACTAGATGTTAATTTTTCAATTTACATATCACTAAATAAATCATCATAATTCTATAAGATGAAAATTTAAGAAGCAAGAGATTTAAAGTATAATCATTTAACCTTGATAGAAATCATTACTTATAAAACACAATATATGATACACGGGTTAATTATTCCTTTTGAAACAATTCAAAATCCAACAATTATATTTTGTTATATAAACATGTTCTCATTTTGATGTATTAGAGAGTCCAAATAGGTTTGTTAATATAATACATTAATAATAATACACTTCCTTTATCATCTCTAATGTGATTCACAAGTAATCAATAGAATACACATAGTACATTAGGGTTGTATTAGATACATGTACAAGGTGGGGCCTTACACTTGGGAAGCGTGTTTACCATGTTAGTTTCCAAAGGCCTAGGAGAGGGTATATTTTTATGAATAGTCTTTATAATTGTTTAACCATGAAGTGGTTTGGCTATGTGGTTGGTCATGTGCATTGTGTGAACACATACCCTAAGGATGATGCCCTCCTACCTATGTATGGATTCATGTGAGTTTTGTAAGGTATGCATATGTGTATTGAGTGAAATGAAAAACCTAAGTGTTGTACCACCTATTCATGGTGGTTGAATTATGGCTATGGGTTAGGACATGTGTTCATGACCTGATCTAGGTTTTTATGTGATTGTGCTAAGTTTGCAAGATGGATAATGCCTTGCTTTGTGTAGGGTTTATTAGTTGCAAGTAAGGGGAGTGGATCTTCATGGGGGCCAAAACCTAAAGTGGTGTCCAGGATAACCCATTGGAGGGTTTCTTAATTTAGTAATAACTTTAATAATGAATTAAGGGGATGGGTAGAATTAACATTAATCAAGATAATGCATGCCTAACTCATGTCTCAAATGCTCGTTCAGGTTTGAGATGAGATGGAAAGTCTTGTAATGGAAAGATTAACTACCTTGTCCTCATGGAAGGTATGTTGATTCTGTATGAGTTTGTATGTAGGCTGGGGATTGGGAGAAGCTACCAACATAGCCTAGGATGGAGGCTGAGGCCTAGGAAGATTCACTAGGATAACCCATATCAAGCTATGTGATGACACTCATCTGTATTGTAGTCTAACATTCCCTAGTTGTATTTTCTCTTTATGTTGTGTTGGTGCCTCTAGAAGCTATGCAAGTGTTGTAAGTGATGTTGGTGTTGTTATTAGTGTTGTGTTGGGGTCATGTATAACCCTTGTTATGTTAGCCTATTGCTTTCCTAATTTTTTTTTGGTTGTAGGACCTTATCTTATCTCCTAGCACAAGGGGTGGACCTTAGGGTTACACATGGTTAGGAGGTTGGTGTTTTTCAACATTAGGTATTCTTGTTGCATGTTTGTGTGTGTAGATTGTTCCTTTTTGTTTGGACTACAATTCTTGTTCTAGTTCAAGAAGTCAACCTTTCATGTATTGTATTGGATTGTATATCAATTGTAACTCTTATTATAATTGTATGTATCCTTCCCATGTACTAGGGGAAGCATAGCTGTAATATTGTAATGTAATAATCATTGATGAATTCTTTTATAATGTAATGAATCTTGGATGTGTTTGTTAGGTAGAAGTGATCTTTAATGTTGATTAATAGTTGACATGTTAGGAAGTAAGTAATGTAGAATCATTTAATGCGATGCTTGAAAATGAACCTTCGATGTTAAATTGTTCATGTTATCTTTTATGTTGATGAAATGTTTGTAGAAATATTGATCATTAGTTTGTGAGTAGCATAGTTGAGGAACCTTAGAAGACCTAGGTTTAGATTATTATGTTATTTATTCTATTATTGTTTTAAAATAAAAATAAAAATTTCCATTAATTTGGCTTAATTTTGTGTTATCCTTTGGGCTTCCTTGGTGGGGGTGTTACACTTGGTATTAGAGTCCAAGTTTCTAACATTGGGTACTCTAGTTTCATATGAGCCCATTATGTTGTCCTAGTTGCTTAGATTTTGGAGATTATTTTTTTCCCTTTTTTCCATCCTCCTCTAACAACCTTAGTCTTGTGCGGATTAAGTATGGACTCGTGATGTAGTATGGGATGCACTGAATTATCTTCCCATTTGTCCAATGGTGTAGAAAGTCAATAGAAAGGATAGGACCCATAGTGTAGTGTACAATGCATTGATATTCTTTCTATCTTGGATGCATTATGGACACTTGTGTAGCCTTGTAATGTGATTTTTGGTGATGTGAATTTATGTCTATATGTCAAAAAGTATGTTAAATCATTAATATTGTGCTTATGAAATGATAAATTATGTTTCCATTCTTCTAGAAATGTGTGAAATCATGATCTTGTATTGAATATGCTATGATATTTAGTGTCAATCTTATAGTGAATAAAGTGGAATGTATTGTTTGTAAATGATGGATATTTAATGAAAAATGTGTGCTTTGTGTGTATAATTATGTTGTGTTTTATGGAAGTGTAGCATTCTAATGTATTGATTGCTTAATAGTGTATTGGAAGAAGAATTTTAATTTAATGGTAAAGAAAATGAAATGGTAATGCATTTAAAGTTATGCTCGTTGAGATTAAATGTGATGAACCTTGCTAGCTCACTACTCAAACCCCTGTCTTTTTTTTTAAGTCTATTTGTGTTTTTTAGTTTTTAGAGAAATTTTGTAGACAGAAGAGAAGGGGTGCATCATATAAAAGCTCACAAAATGAAAACTTGAGCAAATTTAATCAAACTGAAATTGTAGAAGGTGTTTATTATCATCAACAATGGATTTAAAACATACAAACATACCCGAAAGTCTCCAGATTTTTTAAATAAGAAATCCGACCAGCATAGTGAAGAACTGACGAAAATTGGAGTAGAGAGTTACAGATTGCAAGGTTTATTTTGAAACTGAAGCTAGAGAGAAGTATAGCTAGGGCGCCCAAGTTCATGAAGAGAGATCCTTAGAAAGAAGACGTTTCTCCAAAAGCCAAAAAAAACCTTCCTTGCAAGTGCCACGCCCTTTCAAACAAAAAGCACCAAAAACCATCTCTGAAGGTGTGCCCAAACAGCCATGAAGTCTGCCATGGTGAAGGAAGAACAACAACTAATAAACCCTATGTTTTTGATGAAGAACACTACAAAAATCTGTTGAAGCACTACAGAACTTCTGAAATGAAGCTCTCTCAATCTGCACTAATTTAGCTGATCTTTCACAACTTCACAAGTGCTCACACTGAAGAGATTTCATTCTCCAATGGTGGATTTGCTGCAAACCTGGTCACAGGCTGAAAGCAAGGGAAAAAACCTCCAAGGCAAAGTTGAAATATTCAAAAAGATGAGTTTCTCATTGCCCAAATCCCTTATAAAGCAAAAGAGGTGAAACCCTAAGAAGGCCGTACATTTTAGGGCTTTAGCTCATTTAAATTTATGAAACTAAACTTAAGTCACTTTCCATAGTCTTCTTTTTGATTTTTGGCGCCTCCTTTAAGTGAATAAAATATATAACATTAAAATATTCACTTTAGACTTAATTTAAGTGAAATAAGAATTATAAAGTCAATTTGACTTTATAAAAAGACTTTAAGTTAAAAATTAACTTAAATCACTTAAGTAAGCCTATCTCCCTCAATTCTCAATAGAATTCAATGCCGTCAGAAGCAAAGAAACTCCTGTACTGCCAAGGCCTGCAATGAGGCTATCCACGATCTCAGAAAATGAAATCGACCGAACTCTCCAGAAGGTACCACTGACCCTCTAACCAATCCAGTTAGCCCACAAGGGTCCAAGAAATAGGCTAACACTCTGCAAACAAGATCACGCTGAAAAGGGGGACATTACAATCTGCCCTCCCTGAAATTGCTTGACCGCAAGCAATCTCAACAACAAAGGATCAACCACTCCACCAGGTTCCCAAGGATAGTGCTGTGAAATGTCCCTACTATCATCAACTGTCTTCCACTGCTTAACACTGATCTCAACTTCACCATGCCAAAAGTGGTGAAGCCAATGCATGGGACTCATCCAAAACACAGTACCAAACTTGTCGCCACCTGGATCCCAATATAAACGGTACTCACATCCATCCATCATAATAAAGTAAGAATATCGGGAAGCATCCGCAACACATCTCTGTCTATAGCTGGAACCCATGATGCCACCATAACCTGTTAACCCATGAAACCAACCATCTAGCAATGAAACTGCTAAATCCCAACTCTGCAAATCATGCCAACTCCAAGTAGGACAACCATCGATCAATGAAGAGTCTAAGAAGATTAAATCACCAAGCAACAAGTAGATAGCTGCCAGATCATGAGGGTCAAATGTAGAACTATTTGCACCTCTCATCATGTACTCCTCTGAAAACTCCTCTGCCAGCTTAATTTGAAATCCCAATACACTGGAAGGATCCCAAACGCAACGATCAATGCTCATGTCTAGAGTGCGAGCGATATCTAACTCGAAGAGAGGATCATCATACTGAATACCATCTACTCTAGGAAGAGAAATTGGATCACCATCGTCATCCCATATGCAACTCCTAGATGAATGAGTCTCCTGTAACTCCCAAATCTGATCAGCTGGATCATCATACTATAGCCTATCAATCTCAACACCATCAGATACAGAAAAGAGAAACTCACAAGGAAGCAAGTCAAACTGCTGACAAAACGTGCTCCCTAAGACTACATGAGATAGGCTATCATCCCACATGTCTAACACGTGCATACTAGAATTGTGCATCCGAAATAGATCATGTACATGATGCCTGAGAAGGAAACTGTGTAGACTCCTGACCATGTACACACTGGGAATCTCCTCAACGAGCTCTATCTGAAATCCCAATGCACTGACGGAATCTCTGATACTATGATCAAAGCTCACCCTTAAACCAGGGTCAAGAGTAGAATCAGCATCCACCTCAAAGAGCGGATTATCACAAGAAGATGTAGCATCCGCCTCATTTTCTGATTCTTCTCCATCAGTATCATAGATTGGAGCTTGCTGATCATAAAACTCATAACTGTACTGAGGAGAGGAAAATCCCTCTTGAATCACTTTCTGTTCTCCATCCAAATCTGCACTATAGCATGAAGTTGAATCTGCATCACTCACCTCATAATCAGCAACATCATGTGTGTTGTCATCAACCTCTAAGGTATTGCTGCTATGTACCTCATAGGATGTCTCGACTGGCAAGGTAGAAGCTGCTGTTATGACAATATCCTCACACACCTCTGTTGCCAAAGTCACTGCAAGTCCATCCATAGCATGCTCACCTCTTACATGTTCTTCTCTTGGAAGAATTAGAGATCTAAGGTGCGACTCCCTTTGTTTCTTTGCTTGATCTAGCTGGCTGCAGCGTTCCTTGACCTCTTGCAAATGCTGTTTTGCTTGAGCAGCCAACATCTTTGCCTTCTTAGCCCTTTGTAGCCACCCATCACACAAAACTTGAGTTTTGTTCACATCTTCCAAGGTCTGATATATAAAATCAGACTGTTTGTGACTTGAATCCACCAAACATTCTTCGAGCTCAACATGCAAAACTTCAATGCTAATGTTAGGAGATACCATAACATGACCATCTTTATGTACTTTATCCGTCACCTCATGATTTTGTGAAAGTAATGGACTGCTGTTCATAAAATCAGAATTGATGTCAAGGCTGATATCATCTCCGTTAGTGCTGATAATATCTTCCTGGGGTTCAACAAAACCACTATCATGGTGTAAAACTTTCTCTTCAATAGAAGTTGTCTCAAAAGATGTAGAAGCGATATTTCTGTACACTTCTTCTTTCATCGTAATTGATGAAGCATCACAAGGAACCTTATCTTCGTGTGGCTGTTCTAAGGCAACTGGTTTGTCTTCATACAACACTTGCTCATTCTGAAGTGTCCTGTGCCCAACATCTACTTCTATGTAAGTCTGATTTTTGTCCTCCATAAGATCAACTGTATGCTGGTCACTAACTGCTGATTGATCCCTTTTTAACCCCAACACATCAAGGAAACTCAATTTCTTTTTGTTTTGTGATGAGCTTTGTCTTGAAATGGAGTCTTCAGACTGCTGCAAGCTACGAGCTAATCTTTGTTGTGATGGCATAGGTTTCTGCTGAATATTATTTGAAATGCTCTCTACATTTTTCTGCTCACATTTCTTTGATTTGCTTCGTTGCTTATTATAAACCATCCGATGCTCCATATATTGTTCGAAGTCTAGGTGATCTTTTATCTTATCTGGAGATGCTATATATTCCTCATAAGCAACCATTACTTCATGAACAAATTTAGAAGCCATGATAACCACTTTGCTGTTCAACCCCTATGTGAACAATACCTATCAAATTTGTCCTGGTGTGACTGCATAATTTTTTCTAACCCCACAAGCTGGCAGGATCAGGGCTCTGATACCACTGTGATGAGCCTTGCTAGCTCACTACTCAAACCCCTGTCTTTTTTTTAAGTCTATTTGTGTTTTTTAGTTTTTTAGAGAAATTTTGTAGACAGAAGAGAAGGGGCGCATCATATAAAAGCTCACAAAATGAAAACTTGAGCAAATTTAATCAAACTGAAATTGTAGAAGGTGTTTATTATCATCAACAATGGATTTAAAACATACAAACATACCCGAAAGCCTCCAGATTTTTTAAATAAGAAATCCGACCAGCATAGTGAAGAACTGACGAAAACTGGAGTAGAGAGTTACAGATTGCAAAGTTTATTCTGAAACTGAAGCCAGAGAGAAGTATAGGTAGGGCGCCCAAGTTCATGAAGAGAGATCCTCAGAAAGAAGACGTTTCTCCAAAAAGCCAAAAAAAACCTTCCTTGCAAGTGCCACGCCCTTTCAAACAAAAAGCACCAAAAACCATCTCTGAAGGTGTGCCCAAACAGCCATGAAGTCTGCCATGGTGAAGGAAGAACAACAACCAATAAACCCTCTGTTTTTGATGAAGAACACTACAAAAAATCTGTTGAAGCACTGCAGAACTTCTGAAATGAAGCTCTCTCAATCTGCACTAATTCAGCTGATCTTCACAACTTCACAAGTGCTCACACTGAAGAGATTTCGTTCTCCAATGGTGGATTTGCTGCAAACCTGGTCACAGGCTGAAAGCAAGGGAAAAAACCTCCAAGGCAAAGTTGAAATATTCAAAAAGATGAGTTTCTCATTGCCCAAATCCCTTATAAAGCAAAAGAGGTGAAACCCTAAGAAGGCCGTACATTTTAGGGCTTTAGCTCATTTAAATTTATGAAACTAAACTTAAGTCACTTTCCATAGTCTTCTTTTTTATTTTTGGCGCCTCCTTTAAGTGAATAAAAGATATAACATTAAAATATTCACTTTAGACTTAATTTAAGTGAAATAAGAATTATAAAGTCAATTTGACTTTATAAAGACTTTAAGTTAAAAATTAACTTAAATCACTTAAGTAAGCCTATCTCCCTCAATTCTCAATAGAATTCAATGCCGTCAGAAGCAAAAAAACTCCTGTACTGCCAAGGCCTGCAATGAGCCTATCCACGATCTCAGAAAATGAAATCAACCGAACTCTCCAGAAGGTACCATTGACCCTCTAACCAATCCAATTAGCCCACAAGGGTCCAAGAAATAGGCTAACACTCTGCAAACAAGATCACGCTGAAAAGGGGGACATTACATTAAAAGGGTGCAACATTTTCTTTGTCCTGAAAGAAACTGATGGGTGTTAATGCTAATATGTAGGGATTTTGAGTGGTTTATGTAGTATGGAATCATTTTTAAAATGCAAGTCTTGATTGTATTATTATTGAGATATTAAAAACTAAAAGGATCGGTCGTGCTTGAAATGGACTATATAAGTATATATCCTTGTGAGATGAATTATTTCCATAAGGAAAAACTAGTGTATATTATTTTGATGTAATGAATCAACTTTGATGTTGGTAATAGAAATTTTTAGTACTGATGTGTTATGTTTCCACTCTAGTTTGTGACTTCCAAGAGTAAGTCAAGTTTTAGGTGGGGAGGATGTGTAGGTAGTTTGGATTTGGAATTGGAGATGAAGGTAAAATAATAGAAATATTTAAAGGTATGTGCTAATGATGTTAAGTAGTTGATGTTGTATATTATGAATTTATGGACTATGTGTGAATGTTAGGATATGACTTATTAGATAGGTTTAAGGATAGGTTTATCATGGTGTGTTTGTGTCTTTTTATATGTATATATGTATGCATGACCATTTTGTGTGCTGCAAGCTACAATTACTAAGCATTGACTCCATCAAAATTGGAAGGTCTGAGTGTGCCTTGATACCCAATGGATTAGTCGATTAGAGATAGCACTTGGTCCCCTATCCTAACCATCATCCTGGAAGAGGATGAGTATCTAGTTTGATATGTTGTTAGTATTATCAATTTTTTCTATGGTTAGTTGGTGTTGCTTGAGGTCTTACTTTTTGACCCTACATAGGGTTCAGGTAATTGTTGGAATTTGGTTTATTTAATTTAAAATTTTCTAATATATATGCTTTTGGTTATTTTATGCATTAAAAAAAAATATTAAGCAAAAAGATACTCTAATAAATAAATATAAATATTTATAAATAATCATAGTTAATAATAAAATAATTTTTTAATAGTAAAATAAAATAAAATAAAATAAATAGATAAAAAGGTTATGAAGTTGGGTTATAAAAATAATTATAATATTTAAATAATTAGGGGTAAATTATTTTACCCATTTGATTGAATTGACACCTATTGTAATTACGAAGTTTAAATATAATTATTTTTATAGACTATTGATTTAATAAATTAAATTAAAACTAACTATAGTTAGTTGAGATAGTTACAAATTCTCATGCAACAAATATTGCTTTGTCCTTCTATAAATATTTTGGTTGTTTTAGAGATTTGATTCTTTTTTTTTTTTGGAAAATTGATGGAAGGAAGAATTTTCTTGTAAATTTTCACATATTATTGATCCTGTTGGGAATTTGGGGTTTTGAAAATTGATTTGGGATTTGGAGAAATTGTATTTTCTAGTAGAAGTTGGAGCTCAGCATCAAATATCCTCCTACCAAGTGTTGGATCTAGGTTCTTTTCTTCTATGTATGCAATGTGATAATTGCTATTATTGGTGCTTTTTATTTTAGATTTTCATTGTATTCTATGTTGCCTCCTCTATCAATTGGTTTTTCAAACAAGTTTCTAAAATATTTCTTTCAATCCCATTTGATGCATATTTTTCAATCATTGCATTCCACATTATGACATCTTTTTACATTGACTAATTGCATTTCCTAAAAGTTTCGAAGCCTATTTAAATACATTTTGTGCATACGCCACAACCATTGTATTGACATCTCTTTGATGCATTTTATCAATGAGTTTGGGTTCCTTCTCTTTGTAAACACAAAAACTCCAAACCGACATACACTCTTTAAATTAAATACTTTCTAGATCCAATATTACTTCAATTTCTCATCACCTTAACATTAGAGAGACCACCATTGGAACCACAACATTAGAATGTTCTTGAGAAAATGTGGAATTTCCCACACTGATATATTGAATAGTGAAACAACTATAGTGTACATAGTTAAACTCTATCAATGATAACTTGATGTACTCAACACAAAACCTTTTCAAGATCTTGGATATAGCTATCTGAATGAGTCATAATAATGAGATTAAGATAGCAAAGTCATATCTCTTCTTGTGATGAATTCCAGAGTTAAAAACAACGCATTGGATCATTAGTAAAGAACACTTCTAATATAGATTAGCTTCCAGTATATCAAATATGCTTCCCACAATGTTACCATGATGTTGACATAAATGAAAACACTAGAACATCCAAAAGACCCTATATAAATTTCATGCTCATGTTTCTAGGCTCCATTATTTCTAATAATCTCCCCCTTTGGCATTGATGGCAACATGCATATCAAAAGCATTTTCATCCCAATATAAAGAAAATGAATACCCCCCCTTTCAAGGTTAATGCTTCTCATAAAAATTTTCTTGACAAAAAAAATGTTTTTCCTCTATCTATCTATCTCTCTCCTTTTCGAATCAATGGAAAAGGTCATGAAGGGGTCCAATATATTTCCTCAAATATGTATATGCATCAAAAATTTATCAAACATGATATAAAAGATACTAACTTGAAGAAGAAGATACTTTGAGGTTCTTCAAGGTATCCTTCCATGAAGCTTTGCCTTCTTCCCATGATCCTTTTGCACTTGCAAGAGTCTTGTAAAGTAGTTCAAGCTTAGTCAAATACTCTATACCTTATCCCATAGTGTTAGGACTGAGGTTTATTTCTAATGGGTTACCAACACTATCAAGGGCACTAGATGCAAGAATATGCTCGAGTTTTACCAAATATATGAGTGCCACATATTATTGAATCACTTTTATTCTTTGATTCTATAGGGAAAATAAATTGTCTTGAAGTTGCATAATGTAGGACCATCTCTAATTTCCCCTATCATCTTTCAAGTTATACACATCTTCTTGACTACTCAATCAAACTTCATTATTTCATATTTCTCCTCTTGCATTTAATGTCCGATTGGACCAATTCAAGCAAAAAGATAGTAAATCTTGAGCTTCTTTCTCATAGTCCTATACTTCCTTCAATTCCTTGACAACTCTATAATGTGAATCTACAAATTTCTTCTTGATTTCTTTTATATTTTATCCTACATACCTATTTCTTGTTTTTACTTCTATTCCAAAGATGTAAGCTTTCAGAGAGTTAACCATACTCCTAAGATTTTCCACAATTGATATAAATGAATTGAAGTTGGCATCAGGGATCAATTTCCATAACTCTTTTAATGCTTCTTGACTATTTGTGATTTCATGCTCGTGTTGAGATCTCTCAATTCACTTCCTTCTATTTCAATGATTTCTTGCTTGATAATAACACCTTTCCTCTTCTTTTCAGTTCTTGTTGTATTGTCGGTGACTTCAATCATAGAGATTTCTTCTACATATGTCTTGTTAGGGTTCTTGGGGCTCTCTAAAAGTACTTTTTCATAATAATTGATTTCTTCCTTAGAAACTTCATAGTCCAATTTAGAAATCCACACAAGTTTGGATTCAACTACTTCCATATAGCAAAAATCTATAGAGACTAGGAAATTGATACTTTTGAAGTATTTTTCAACAATATTTTTTGGAACTCTTATTCTTTTATTCATTCTCATATGAAGTGTGCCAAATAATTCAACAAGAGTAGTCTCTTGAGCATCCAAACCAACAATATTTGTCATGAAATTCCTAATTTTATGAGTAATTGGTTTTTTTTGTCCATTCTACCCTTCCAATTACTGACAACCCTTTCATAAAGTAAAAGAGTAAAAAAACTATCAAAGTACCATACCAAAATGTAATTTTCTTATTCTTTTTTATTTCTTTCAATTTCTTCAATATATGTAATCTAAGTAGCTCACAAAGGTTATAATGTTTACCATTTCTAGCTATATCAAGTGTAATGTAAACAATAGCAATAGAAACTATGTGATCATTGCTTGGTAAAAAAATTATGTGCCCAATAATCATTGCAGCATACCAAATGACCCGATATTCAATTGTGATCAAAATGAGTTCTTTACCATCTAGGGTCACACTAGTCATCTCAATAATCTCTTTTTCATTTACATTCTTTCATCTCAGAACTAGTCTAGAGAAACACAAGCCAATCACATCTCTTATAACTTCTTTGGTTATTAGGTGTTTTTCATCAATCCAAATGGATTCACCATGAATATTTCTTAAATCCATTCATATTTATTTCTTTTTGAATTAAAACAATTAGAATTTTCATGATACATCTAGGGTACTGCCACAATAGTGGTTTACAATTTCTAGGAGATCCTATTTTTTGCTGAAATCACATATTTTTAGAAAATATAATGATTTAAGAATTGAAATGTTTCATTTAAAGGATTACAATTGAAGAGAGATTGATCAAACCACCTTAGACCAAGCCCCCTTGGATAGAACCCCACTAGTTTTAAACCATACCTATAACGAGCTCTCCTTTACTCCTATCAAAATGCTGATAAAAAACCAATTTTGATTTCCCTTTTGGGGGATCAAATGAATTCATTTAAATTTATTTTTTTGTAAGTATTTAGTACTTATTATAGGCTTCTAAAAAAGTATAATTGTAATAAAATTTAATTTTATTATTATATTTATTTATTTTTCTTGTGAATGTAAGTTTTTCACTGAAAATCAAGCTCTCTATTCTATACATGTGGAAAAATAGCAAATTATTGATTTTTTTTTTTGAAAAATATAAGTGCACTAGATATTGAAGTCCTTGATCCAAAAAAGAAAGAAAATTTTAATTTTGATATATACAAAAAAAAGTTATGCGTTACACAGTTGCGCTATGTCTAAATTGTAATTTGTTTGAATTTGAAACTTGATTAAAGAAAAAATATTTAATAAAACATTATCTAACCAAGTGGAAGCACTAGATATCAGAGTTGTAAATCTAAATTTTAAGTAATTAATAATTTCATCCTTCATGGAAAAAAAGTTGTGTTATATGGTGAGTGTCACTTTTTAAAAATGTTGTTTTCTGAAAAAACTAGTTTTCAAGGGAGATGGAAAAAGAAGTGCAATATGATTCCAAAAAAATTGAAAAAAAAAAAATATAGAATCTACAAAAAGATTTCATGAAATTCTAGTTTGCATCATCTTTAAATTCCTCATGATTTAGCTTCTATAGGTGCCTAAAAGTGAAGATTTAGTTAAAAAAATTAATTTCAATGTCTAGTTTGGCCAAAAATTGTAAACCACTATTGTGGGATCATCCTCCAACTTCTTTAGGACTAAGATTTTGTATCCATCATTATTTTCTTCCAAATCATTCTTCCATGAAATACTTAATTGAAATGGTGACATTTCTTCCAATAAGTATATGCATAAATTCCTTTAGTGGGTAATACTCTAGGAGGAATGCTAGAAAATGCACCCACATATTCTTTCGACAATTTTTTTAGAGAATACTTCTTTAATTTGATTTGGATTTTATCTAAAACATTCACTACCTTTGAATTACCCATTGCATAAAATTGAAAGATTATTTAAGTAGAATACCTCTGTAATTTTCAATGAAGAATAGGGTTTGATGTTCAACTTCTGAAGCATGCTTCATGTTCACTTCTTGTTCTATTTCTTCTTTCTTTCCAACTAAAACCTGAAACTTTTCTATATGGAATTGCTCTAGTTTCTTCAAGCTTCCTTTGCACACTTCTCCTTTTTCACAAATTCCTTTTGTTGAATGCGATTTCCTTAAAATTTATGAATTTATTTCTTTCATTCCAAATGCTTCTACAATAAATGCTTCAAAATGCAAGTAAATCACCTCAAAATTCATGTACATTTCCATCCTTTCAAATTTTATGAACTTCATTCTTCACACGTGTGTCTAAAAAATCCTCTCATGTGAGATTTTGAATTCATAACCTTATTAAATTAACTTTTTTCATTATATGACATCATATATTGATGAGGGGTTTATTAAATACTCTAATTATTGCTCCCCCTTAGGTTTTTTTTAGATTCATTTTTTATGGGTGTATCTACACTAGAGGGTGGTATAGATAAAACTGATGATTTTGATTCAATTTGCTTAAATTCTCCTTCCCTTCTCCAAATTCTTTTCATTTCCTTTCTCACTTCTTCCTTATCCATGATTGGTTCATATATCTTTACCAGATAGAAATTTTTTAATTTTTTGTTCCTATAGTCTTTGGTAGAGTGTCTTTATTTGTTGCAATAATAAATAATGTTCTTCCATCTAAATTATCTTTTACTCAATCTATATTCACACTAGTTAGCCTTATGTCCAAATAGGTTGTAGTGATAACAATAGCCATTAAATGGATAAAATTCCTTGTTCAACTTTTGAGTTCTACATTCCATAAAATTATGTTCAATCCTCTTGCATTTAAAACATTAATTGGAGAATGATAAATCATCATTCATCCTATTTTTCCAATCTTTTTCCCTATGTCCAAAACTATTTTAGGAATAACATACACCATTAAAGGATAAATACATTTGAGCATTAGGCTATTTGAGAGGAATGCTTTTCGTATTTCCTTTTAGATCCTTCAATTGTCCACCATTTTACTGAGTCTTCATGTCAGGAGGTTGATTCACCTTTGAGCTTTTTCCTTCTTCAAATCCTAAACCACTTTTATCCATAGTAGGCCTTTGAGAAATAATCAACTCATCAAGCATTGCAATGACTATATCAAATTTATCTTCATGTATTTTTTCCTCTTCTATATCTAATTTCCAAATTACCACTTCTTTCTCAAGCTTTGTACATTCATCTATCTCTTTTGAATTTAATCTTTCTAACAGTCTTCAATTTTTCTCTTCTCCTCTAATTGTCTAACAGTCCAATGATATCATATATGCCTTTTTTAATTGATCACTGACTTTTCCATATCTTTTGGGTGAATCCACAACAGTGGTTTACAATTCAAGTGAGGAAGAAAAACTCACAAAAAATGACCCCATGAACCCCTTTGAATTTTGGCAACCAAAAACAAGAAAAAACTGCATTGCAAAGGGGTTCGAGCAAACCTTGGTTCGGGCGAACCCCTAGGGGTTCGAACGAACCCTGGTTTAGGTGAACCCATAAGGGTTTGAGCAAACCCTAGTTCAAGAAAACCCTTAGGGATTTGAGCGAACCCTAGTCCAAGAGAACCCCCCTTATCCATCATCCCCCCTTGAGACACGAAGAAAACCTAATTTTTTACTCTTTGAAGCTTAGTTTGAACATGAAAATGGAGGATTCTTCACAATCCCAACTAGAATTAGGTAGTCCTTAGAACAAGCTATCCAATGAATATAATTTTAATATGTTTTTATTTTATTATGTATTGTTTTTTTTAGTTTTATTAAACATAGGTTTTCAGTGAAAATGAAGGTCTCTATTTTGCACATGTGGAAAAATAGTAGATTATAAAAAAAAATTAAAAAATATGAGTGCACCAAATATTGAAGTCCTTGATCCAACAAAAAAAAAGTTGAATTTCGATATATAGAAAAAAAGTTATGCATTATACAATTGCGCTATGTCTGAATTGTAATTGGTTTGACTTCGAAACTTGAATAAAGAAAAATATTCAATAAAAAAATATCTAACCAAGTGGAAACACTAGATATTGGATTTAAAAATTTAAATTCAAAAGAATTATAATTTTATCTTTCACGAAAAAAGGTTATGCATTATACGGTGTGCATCACTTTTTAAAAATGTCATTTTCTGAAAAAAACCAGTTTTTGTGGGAGATGGAAAAATTAGTGCAATCTGATTCCAAAATTTTTGAAAAAATTATTTTTAGAATCTACAGACGAAATGTGATGAGACTCTAGTTTGCATTATCTTCAAATTCCTCATGGTTTAGCTGCTATAGGTGCCCAAATGCAAAGATTTAGTTAAAAATAATAATTTCAGTGTCCAATTTGGCCAAAAATTGTAAACCACTATTGTGGGATCACCCTTTCCCTTAGATCCTTAATATACTCATTTTCTTCTTTAATCTTCAAATCTTCCCTTTCTTCTAAATTATTAGTAGATATTTATTTTGAAGGAATGGGTATGTATAGGATCATCATGGAAAAAATAGGCCCTTAAGTGGCAAAAAATTCAGAAAAATCAGAGTTAGGCAACTTGACGTTAAAATTTGAATAAGTTATCTATATTATTTCAAAAATATGTAGGAATAGAATCTATAGTAAATTGAATTTAGTTTCTAAACTACTAGGTTTGTTTAAAAAACAAAAAAATCTATTTGGGAAAATTTTGAAATTTCAATGTTGTGGTACTTAAATTTCAGGGAAAAAATAAGAAGTAGGTATTTGTCTAACCACCCTAACCATAATAAAATGATAATATTTTTTATAAGATTTTAGATATAAGTAGAGGACTCATGCCTCGATGTGATGCATATTTTTTTGTAATTTTTTTCCATGTAAATAATTAATTATGATTTTTTGTTACAAATTTTTAAAAAATATAAAAAATCATGTGTCTGACCACCTTAACTTGGTCAAAACTTCATGAAA
Source organism: Sequoia sempervirens (assembly GCA_007258455.2). NCBI lineage: Eukaryota > Viridiplantae > Streptophyta > Pinopsida > Cupressales > Cupressaceae > Sequoia > Sequoia sempervirens. Next base: position 378,069,195 of record VDFB02281492.1, on the reverse strand, counting down.
TTCAATTTTAATTTTGTTAATCCTATAGTATGCGAAGCATAGAATGTGATTCATGTTTTTAATTCAAAAAATGTGATATTGTTTGAAAGCTATAGATGTTTTTCAATCAACCTATCAATCAAGACTTTAGTCATAATTTGAATAGAAAATGAATAATAATTACTTATTAAATTCAAAGTAAAGCATAATTTATATCTCTAAAAAGCTGAGAATCTCCTTTAAAAACCCTTTTTATTTCATCAATTTTGGGTAAGAAAATAGTCATCAGTCACATACCCATCATATTGCCACTTTTTGGCCCATCATGATCCTACACATACTCCGATAAGAAATATTTTATCTTCCATATATTTAAATTTTGGGACCTTCCTAAAGTTGTTAGACTTTTTTAAAGAACTAAACTCTGATACCAATTGTTGATTATCTCAAATACTAAGATGGAGGGTGAATTAGTATTCTATTAAGCCATTCAATTGTAAACCATCCAATTATTAAACCATGTATATTTAACATCAAATAAGAATGAAGAGATTGAAATGAACATGACACCACAAAACACATCAACACCAGATTTTTACATGGAAAACCTAGAATGGGAAAAACCACAATGAGGATTAGCTTGCAATACTATATCCAGATATAGTATATTTTAGGGCTCACCACCAAGACTTGCTATCCTTAAAAGTCTCATAGCCAGAATACAAGATGGAATGGCTAACCACCAAGAGAAAAAAAAAATGGCTCACTACCAAATGATTGAACTAATGGATTACACCTTTGATGTGTTGAGTTCAAATCCATTGAGGCTTTGAATGTGAAGTACTGTTCCACATAGAAGTCGCATAAAAATTCTACTTTGATCCTTGACTTCTCCCTCAATATATTGCTCGCATCTGATAAATCATTTAAGCTTGCACATTCTCAATATCCTTCACATCACATACATATTTCATCACTCACACTCACACTCCAAAGAGTCATATATATGTGCAAGTATATTTCATACACCAATTAGGTCAGCCCAATTGGATGTAAACAAACCAATCAAAATATCTCTTGTTGGAACCATATAAGATTTAAAACATTTTTATCCATGTTTTGCATCATATCAAGTTAGCATAGATATATAAAGGATCCAAATAACACCCACATAGTATAGTTAATATTCATAATACATGTCATATATTAGGTCAGCCAAGAATAAGACTTAATCACAAAAACTCCAAACTGACACACACTCTTCAAAATAAGCACCTTCCAAATCTGATATTACTTCAGTTTCTCATCACATTAACATCAAAGAGACTACCATTGGAATTGCAACATCAAAATATTCTTCTTAATAAAATGCAAAGTCTCCCACATTGTTATACTAAATAGTGAAACAATTGTAGCATACAAAGTTAAACTTTGTCATTGATAACTTTTTGTACTGAACACAAAAATTTTGAAGATCTTGGATATAGCTATCTAAATGAGTCATAATAATGAGATTAAGAGAGAAGAATCATCTCTTATTGTGGTGAATTTTGGACTCAAAAACCAATGCACTAGATCATTAGTAAATAACACTTCTAGTATAAATCAACTTTCAGTATACATAATATGCTTCCCACAATGTTTCCACAATGTTGACATTTATAACAACAATGGAATAGCCAAAAAAACCTATATACACTTCATGGTCATGTTACTAGGCTCCCATATTTCCAGCAAAATATTTATATAGTAGACCTAAATGAAAGTACTACTTGGGTCATTCCATCTCACAAGTTGAGAGGCAAGCCCTCTAAAGGCGACTCAACATTAATAATTAAAAAAATGGAATTTTGAGTGTCTCTCTTCACCCAAGATTACACAAAGTACAAGGGGAGAGGATATGCACTTAAAGTATGTCAAAGACAAGATCACTCACTCAAAACACTTATTCATTTTATCCTTTAAAGCAATAGTGAATTTATTTTAAGCACCAAATTTGAGTGTTAGTTAGTTTTGTTTAATTTAGCAATGACTAGTGAGTTTATAGGTTCAATTTTAACCACCTTGAAAAAAATTCAAAGAAATGGTAAATTTTAAGGTCAAAATGAAACTAGTTGGTCTTAAAACATAAAATGAAAAGTAAATAACAGATATCCTAAGCTATTACAATGAGCATAACAAATGCTTTTGATCTTCCAAATTAATGTTTTCTAACCTTATAACAAAGGTGTCACTAATCACAAAGGTGTCACTCTAGTGAGATAAAGCATGCTCTATGTAGAAACAAATAGCACAATTGTGTCACTAGAAACAAAGGCATCGCTACATAGAAAACAAAGGCATCAAAGTTTATAAAGGTGTCATTGTAAATAAAACCAAAGACAACGTTAAGTAGATAAAGCATCACTATTTATAAAAACTAGAAAAATAGTATAAATCCACAAATGTGTCACTATTGACAAAGGCATCAGTATAGGCCTCAAAGTCATCGTTGTAAGCCTCAAAAGTATCATCATTTTTTGAAACCTACAATCATTTGAAAAACTCAAAAAAACATAAAATTTTCAATTGGTATCCCTTCTATTACAAAAATGTGAATGATAGTTTGCACCTACCTAAATATGGACAAATACAAGTGCATTAGTCATTCAAACAAGCACAAATATCATTCCCTATTAAATTATCAAGCATGCAAACAAGATGAAAACAAAACTCAAACATGAAGTAAATATGATAAGGTTGAAGATCATTTGATGAAGAATGGTGATTTTGATGCAAAATGTGATGAAATCAATCCCATATGATGATGAAGGTCTATAGCTAGGTGATGAATTTGAGTACAGTAGCAATGCATGAAGTTGTAGATCCATATTCAGTAGAGGAAGCCTCTATTTATAAGAGAAGTTGAAGAATGGATGAAATTGGGCAATGTTTGACAAAAATGGGAACCGATAGCCTTGTGACACTTGTCAGAAGGCTAATGAAAGTCATGGAGATATGTGTGTGCACATTTTCAAAGAAGTGAAGAGTTAAGGGGATGTAAGAGAATTCAATGAATATGGTTGAGGGTGAAAGAGAGGTTAATGCCCTTGTAAAAGACAATATGGCATGTAAGAGGAATTAAATGCCCTTGTAAGAGGCATTAAAGGCATTTGTAAGAGGCTTTTAAAGCCTTTGGAGGGAAAATAAATAAATGGGTAGTTGAGGGGAATACTCTAAAAGAATATACTTTTGTGAGGGAAAATTGGATAATTAGTGATTAAAAGAAATTATTTTCATATGCAAGTAGGTTGGTTGATCATGGGTTTTTTTAACATTGGTGGGGTTAAAATCTAGAGAAATGGATAGAAATGAAATTACAGATTCAAAGCTTAAACGCTACAGCTTCATGGGCTTGATTCATTACAACAAAATCAACTCTAAAAATAAATTATACTATTCAGAGCCACAATCTGCACTATTAGGGCCACCTTCTACAACCCCCACTTAAACCTTTTTGTTTTCCACAATAACCACCCTAGAATGTTCTAGAAAGTTCAAATTTCCCCCTTTTGTTCTGGCACCAAGTGTCCCACTATTTGATTTTTGGCCTAGGAAGATTTTTTATGAAATTCACTTTTTTGATGACCAAATTCGCGAGGCCATAACTTTTGATCTGAGTGTTCTATTTGCTATTATTGCACATCATTGGAAAGCTCTCGACAAGATCTACAACAAGAAAATCCACTGTAGGTTGGTTCAACTACTTTTTGAGTTGTTTTGGGGCCTCTAAAGTTTTATATATGAATTTGAAGCTACATTGGATAAATTTCTCAGGATGAAAACATTAATTTCTACCAAACTATGTAAGCTATTGAGGTGATTCTTGTGTGACCAGAAATGTTTTTTAGCTCTGCTCCTTGGGGTAAATTTTCACATCCATATGAGCTTGTTTAGTTATAATTATTAAAAATAGTAAGTACCTATTTTTTTTATTTTGATGCCTAATAGTCTTATACCCTTTAAGTGCCATCATGGGAATCAAAACAACTAAAGAAAATAACTTTTGATCTAGGTGTCCAATTTGTTATTATTGCATGTCATTGGAAAGCTCTCGATGGACTCTACAATGCACAAACCCATCATAGGTCGGTTTGGCCACTTTTTGAGTTGTTTCGAGGCCTCCAAAGTTTTATATCTGAATTTGAAGTTGCATTAGAAAAATTTATTGGGATGAAAACTTTAATTTCTCCCAAACCATGTAGGATATTAAGGTGATTCTTTCATGACTAATTTTTTTTCATCTTTGCTACTTGGGGTAAATTTTCATGTCCATACAAGCTCGTTTAGGTCGACTTACTAAAAATAGCAAGTACCTATTTTTCACTATTTTTTATGCTTGACAGTCTTATACCCCTTAAGTGCCATCATGGGACTCAAAAAAACTAAAGAAAATAAAGAAAACAATTTTTTCGAGTGATGCAAGATTTCCCTACACCATTGGATGCTCCTGCATTAGACACCCAAGGTAATTTGAAAAGTGACCCTATCACTTCTTAGGAGTTAGAGGGAAACCAAGATGGTTAACCTCAACCTTAGAAAACCATGATGAATTTTCAATATTCCTTCCTCTACATTTCACCAAGTACTCTGCATATTGCTTATTTCTCGTGCTTCTACCCACATGGCTATCCAATATTTCTTTTGTCTCTTCTTTCTATGAAGTAAGCACTAGAATTTTCAACTTTTCTTTTATCGACCCCTTGTCTATATCACCTTCATGATACTCTATCAAATCACCAATTTTGAACATAGAAGAAATGATTATTCCACTAGGAAACTCTACCTCATAAGTATTTCTTGAATCATGCTTCTTCAGGATCTTGCATGGTCCAAACTTCTTCATCTTTAACTTGTTGTGTGTATCAATTGGAAACATTTCCTTTCAAAAATGAACTGTGACTTCATCTCCTACTTAGAACTCCTTATACCTCCTTTTCTAATCTATCTGAGCCTTATATTGTGAGTTTATCTTATTGATATGTTTCTTCACTCTTCATGCAAATTCTTTAGGTGCTAAGAAAAATATTTAGCCTTGACACTACTCTTCTCCCCCTTATCCATCTTTCTTAGTTCAGAAGTAGTTCTTGGACTACTCCCATATACAATATAGAATGGTGATTTACCAATGCTCCTATTAACAAAATTTTTGCAAGCAAATTCTGCTTGTGGTAAAATCAAATCCCATCCCTTGGGCTTATCTCCAACTAAGCATCTTAGCAGGTTTCCCAAAATCATAGTCACCATCTCTATTTTTCCATCAGTCTATGGATGGTGTGCAGAACTAAAATCCAAATATGTCTTCAACTTCTTCCATAATGTCATCCAAAAATAACCAACAAATTTGGTATCTCTGTCTGAAACTATACTCTTTGGTAGACAGTGTAGTCTCACCACCTCTCTGAAAAAAAAACTTTGCAACATGAACAACATCATTGGTCTTATGACATGGAATGAAATGTGCCATATTTTAAAATCTATCCACCACCACAAATATGGAATCATGCCCTCTCTATGTCCTTATCAAGCTAAAAAGAAATTCATGCTAATATCCTCCCATGGCCTCATAGGTACAAGTAATGGCTAATACAATCTAGTATTATGACTTGTTCCTTTTGCCATCTAACATACTCTACACTTTGTACAAACTTCTTCACACCTTGTTGTAACTTTGGTCAATAATAATTCTCACTAATAAGAGCAATGGTCTTATCTCAACAAAAATTTCTAGCCAATCCTCCACTATACTTCTCCTTGATTAGATCCTCTCTCATGAAACTCTTTTGAATGCACAATTGGATTCCTCTAAACAACATCCCATCTTGGATTAAAAATCCAACCATCTTGTCCTATCCAATATAACAAGTTCCTAACAATATTTCCAAGCTTCTGCAAAGTATAGATCTTTAGGATACAAACTCTTGAGTTCATTGAACCCAACAACCTCTATATTTCATTTCTACCAATAATTTTTTCCTTCTACTCAAGGCATTTGCAATTCTATTTGACCTTCCACTCCTGTGCTTCAAAACAAAAGTATAACTTTGCAAAAAATCAACACATTTTAAGTTCCTTTGATTCAACTTTCCTTGACTATTGAGATACTGCAAAGCCTGGTGATGAGTATATAAAAAAAATTATTTTGGAAACAAATAGTGACTCCATTTCTTCAAAGCCTAAACTATAGCATAAAAATCTTGATCATAGATAGAATATTTCTTCGTAGCATCATTTACCTTCTCACTAAAGTAGGCAACATACTTACCTTATTGACTCAAAATAGCTCCTATGTTAGTGCCACTAGCATCACAATATACCTAAAAGATCTTATTGAAATATGGAAGGGCCAAAATAGGTTGCTTTGTAACTTTCTTCTTCAACATATCAAAACTTTTGGCTGCTCTTGTAATTCACTTAAACTCTTTTCTATCCCCTCTCATTTCTTTAGTTAGAGGTACACAAATGCTACTAAAAATCTTAATAAAATTTCTATAAAAACTTGCTAGACCATAAAATGATCTTACCTTTGTAACACTCCTTGGGGTAGGCCATTCAATGATATCTCTCACCTTCTTTGGATCCATTTTTGATCCAGGTGGATCCAAAATACCTAAAAATTTCATAGTCTCAAAATTCATCCAAAGTAGCATCAATGCATAGAGCTCATTGACATGATCCTAACACAACTTTAATGGGCTCAAAAGGAGTCTATATGCTGAAGTTATGCTCAGTCAAATAGGAAAATTAGTGGTTCAAAAAGGAAAAAAATGATTATCTCAAAATGAAATAAAAATGATGCCAAGTCATAGTGATCATCGCGCTGATTCCAAAACTATATTTGGTTTCAAAAATGGATCTCGTATGTGAAAGTTACGGCTGGTCAAAGGTTGCTCAAAATTTTGACTCTGGTTGACTTTGATGACATTAGCAAGCTGGCATGGCAGGTGTTGGTGTGGCAGGAGTGGTGAGTTGGCACAGACATGGTGGAAAAAGGAATATGGATAAAACCATATTGTTAAAATAAAAGACATATGGTTTAAAAATTAAAAGATTTCTATGATTTCCAGGAGGATTTGGTGGGATTTTATCCCTTAAAATCCTCTTCCCTTTTCCATAAAACAAGGAGAGAAAAAAATCCCGTAAACTTACATTTCAACAAATTAACCCCTTTAACCACCTTTCTCATATTTAACGGATTTATTTTAAAGATTATCCAAGGAGATTATTAAGGGGCTTTTAAAAGATATTTTTAAAGATTATAATGTAAGTCCAAAATTATAACGGCCCATAGTTAAAGGGGTTCATTTTTTAATTGTATGGCTTAGAATTATAAAAGCCAAAGGGGGATTTATTTTTGAAAGATTAATTTGTTATACTAATGGGATATTAGTGATTTTTATTGTAAAAGGGGGAAATGGTTGGAATTTTTACTTGTATACGGGAGATATGCAATATTTGCAAAATAATATGGTTAAAGCCATATTAGCAAATAAATGTGTATATAAAGGGGTGATTTTTGTAAAGGGACATTGGAAATTATTGAGTGGAGAATTTTGTACGAGAATTTTCTTGGAGAGAATTGTAATAGGGAGAATTATTCAAGTTCATTTTGGGAGAAATAATTCTTTGGAGGAGAATTTACAAGGTGTTTTTGTACACCAAAAATTGTAAAAGAGTGAGAGATTGTGGAGAGATTATTGCAGGTTCTTGGAGCTTGGGTATTGTAACAAAGCATAATTTTGCTTGGCGATATCAATAAAGTAGTCCCAACATTAAGAAGCGGACCCAGAGACGTAGTCCACATTGGACGAACTCTGTTATCAATTTGCGCATTGTGATCCTTCTATTTCTTTGTCTCATTCTTCTCTCTTCTGTCTCAATTTTCTCTCTAGTTTAAATTTAGTATTTGAATTTCTAATTACTTATTTTGTAATTTCAACTGTTAAAAAGCATAATCATGCAATTTTGTATTAGATCAAGAAATTACTATAATTAGATTTAATTTACAAGTTAATTTTGTAAACTCTAATTATAGATCAAGTTGGTATCAGAGCCCTTTTTGCAAAGGAAATTGTAGAGTGAATGCTAACTAGGTTGAAATTGAGGCAAGGAGAAGGTGCACTAGAAGAGTTCAATCTAGAGATGGAAAACGAAGGACATTTCCATGATTAGAGAGATGGTAGCTGAACAAAGTCCCACAGAGCTTGATGAGAAAGCTTTCCAGAAAGCATTTCTTGAAATGAAGGCTATGGTGGAAGTTCTTTTCCAAGAGAGTCAAGAGCGACAAAAGAAAAATGAACTCAAGAAGAGAAAGAAGAATGAAGGTGAAACCTCTTCAAAAGATGAGAAAGGTAAAGGAGTAGGAGGTGGTAGTGACCCTCTTGAACCTCCATCCCCATCTTCTTCTTCATCCTCTTCTTCCTCTTCATCTAACTCTTCTAAAATGATGCAACCTGAGCAAACTAATTCACCTTTGTTAAAAATGGATGTTAAATTTGATTTGCCAATGTATAATGGAGAACTAGATGCAGATAAACTAGATAATTGGATTAAGCAAATTGAAGTCTATTGTAGACTTTAGAAATTTACTGGGGTTTCTTAGAAAATCCCATTAGCTACTCTTCACCTAGGAGGAAAAACTTTAATTTGGTGGGAGAGTAGAACACAAGAGGATCTAAGTCATTAGGGAAAAATTATTTCTTGGTTTGAGTTTATAGCTTCGTTAAAGAAACAGTTCTATCCATTAGGACATATGCAAAAACCAGTAATGAATTGGAAATCATTAAAGCAAGAAAAAGGACAAAGTGTGCAAGAATATAGACAAGAGTTTAGGAATAGGGCTTTAATTTTGGGCATTCCTTTATGGTTATGTGTAGGATCATCATGGAAAAAATAGGCCCTTAAGTGGCAATGAAAATTCAGAAAAATCTGAGTTAGGCAACTTGACATAAAAAATTTGAATAAGTTATCTATATTATTTCAAAAATATGTAAGAATAGAATCTATGGAAAATTGATTGTAGTTTCCAAAATACTAAGTTTATTTTATTTTTTAAAAATTCTATTTGGTGAAAATTTGAAATTTCAATGTAGTAGTACTTAAATTTCAGGGAAAAAATAAGAAGTAGGTGTCTGTCTGACCACCCTAACCACAATAAAATGATAATATTTTTTTTATAAGATTTTAGATATAAGTAGAGGACTCATGTCCTAA